>MVGT01001959.1:23086-64820 GCA_002174775.1 Macleaya cordata | reverse complement strand
TTATATATGTATTATTTTTATCAAGCGGGAGATCGTTTTAGAATTACGGTTTGGATTCAGCCTAGTGGATGACTAGGTATTTTATATGGATAAGTATGGTTGATTGGATATGATGAGATGAAATAAATGGAAGAAATTGATATAGAAATGCTATTATGAATGAATTATCTCTTCTACAGGTTTATGACAGGTTTCAGACCCTGAAAATACAGGGAGAACTCTGGCAAATTTTCCGTTGCGCCTAACCATTTTTAGAGGTGATTAAAGTTCTGACGAACTAGATTAGCTTAACTCTGATGTAGGTTCATAAAACCTTGTTTAGGTATTTAGTACTCATTAATCACCTCGTGTAGTAAGCCTAACGCCTCGAGATGCGACTCAATTTCTTAGGGATTTTGAGTTTCGAGATTTGGGGCGTCACATGAACAAACCCAGATTTGTCACTCAAACAATATTCTGTGTTCCTTTTAGAAAGTGGAATAAAGATAGTTTAATTAAAAGAATAAAAACCAAGATCTGTTGACACTTTAGTTGCAATTATGGAGTTGAAATTCTAAAGTTCATGGAATTGGGTCTCTCTTCTCAATTACTCTGTTTTTGGTGGTGGTGGTGGGTTTGTTCAAGATCATCAAATTTCTGACCCATTTTCTCTTGATGATGATGATGATGATCAGTGGATCCTGTTGGAGATTGGGTTTTTCCCAGTAGTAATATCTTTTTATGTGTTCTATCTTGAACTGTAGTTGTTGACTGTAGTTGTTGATGAATGAAATGGAATTAAAAGCTCTATGAATCAAGAAATTTGGTGTGCTTTTTTCTTCTTCGGATGTCTAGAAAGAGAGAGAGAGGAAAGAGGAGAGATGGGAGGGCAATTTTAGGTTTGTAAAGGAAACAAACATAAGTACCTCACGTGGTTTACAAGGGAGGGCATTTTCGTCAAATTAGTGCACGTGTTACGTACGCGTGCACCATAAAATGGTTGTTTGACCGTTTCCGTCCAAAATGGGACCAATATCAGCTTTTTTAGAAAACGGGGACTGATCCCTAATTGTAAATTGTACGAGGGACTGTCCTCAAAAAAACCCTTGAAATTACAACTGTTACAAAACATGTATAGTAACTATTTTTAAGAAAACCGTCACATTCTTTTTTTATTCAACTGTTACCTATAGCCAATTTTGTAGTAGTGAGTGCAATTTGTAAATCAATGTATCCCAATATCATAGAATTATTGGTGATCAATAATATTCAGCCCTAGTGGCTTTTGTATCGCGGATGTAGGTAGATGATTACACCGTCCCAATCCGATATTTGACAGTTATATATAGATGTTATGCTATCAAAAAGTCATTGTTGGGCTTGGGATTCAATGTTGGATTTTGATTGTTAAATTTTTCTTGTTGCGGACATTTCAATTTGAAACGAATAAAAGCCGCTACTCAAAATTTCAGTTCAGCAAACAAGATTGGTGACGGAGGTTCTGGTTCAGTATACAAGGTTCTAACTATTATTATTTTGGGTGTTTTTCTGATTCTCATATCTCTGTAATTAATTAGTTTTGCACTGCTGAACTCTGATACAATCAAAATCATCCTTAAAATTAGAGGGTGTTCTTCCTAAGGGGATGGCTGTCGCGGTGAAACAATTTTATACAAAATCAGACCTAGGACGAATAGAGTTTCAAACTGAAGTAGGCACTATTTCTACATTGAGACACCCAAATCTTGTTAGATTGTTGGGAAACTGTGCAGAAAACAACCAGTTCCTGCTAGTATATGAGTACATGGAAAATGGTTCCCTCCCAAGAGCTTTATTTGGTAAAAAAAAAAAAAGTAGCTTAAAATTTATAGTTTTGAGTACTTTGGGTGAACTTTGTATTGTTTGAAAGACTTAAACTACTACTGTAGAAACATAAATGATGGTAGAAATTTGATGATGTGTTGCAGATCCTGAGAATAATTTGAAGCGGAAGCTTAATTGGCGAACCAGAGTTAGAATTTGCCTTGGGATAGCAAGGGGTATCGCTTTCCTACAAGATGATGAAGACGAATCAAAAGTGATGAAGATTGTTCACAGAGATATTAAATCTAGACATGTTTTGCTTGACAAATATTTTAATCCCAAGATATCTGATTTTGGATTAGCTAGGCATTTGCATGGAGATGCGCTCATGACCTCAGTAGTAGGCACGATGTGAGAAAAAAAAAAAAAAAAACATCTCTTATTTCCATTAGTTGTTCCAAATTTTGTTCGAATGTAATTAATTAAGATCTCAATGGTACGATTAAAAATAAAAATTGATTATCCTGGTTCGAGCTCTACATATCGCAAGAAGCAGAGTTCATACTAGGATATCTTCTCTACATAATAAGCTAAGGTTCTCTGATTTTAGGTATCTAAACCGAACTCATATGACCTAAACCATTGCCGTCCCTAAAGAAATTCCTTCAATCCAAAAACATAAACATCCTCACTGTTATATTTGAATATTACTTTGTTGGCAGGGGATATGTAGCGCCCGAGTGGTTACTAAACAGCGGCATAACAGAGAAAGTAGATGCATACAGCTTTGGAATAGTCACACTTGAACTTATGTGTGGAAGACAAATATTAAAGATAGATGAACCAAATGAGGAAAGAATGTACCTTCTAGATGCGGTAAGTTAAAAAGTTCAATGTCACTCTCACCAAACAACGAAATGTGCTCATACTTTTAACTTAAAACCTTTTGATTTGAAAATATTTCAGGTGTATGGTTTACAAAAGAAAGGGGAGGATCTTCTAGAACTGATTGATGAGGACTTGAAGGCGAGCATTTCACCAAAAGAGGCATCAATGATATTGGATTTGGCATTATTATGTACTAATAATTCTCCTAAATTGAGGCCTACCATGTCTGAAGTGATGAGCATTCTTGAAGGAAGAACTATCATGAAAACCCCCCGTTCCACTCAACTCATTCTACTTGACAAGATTCAATACTACTGAAAGTATTAGCAGCAGTTCAACAGAAGAAATGCAGATAACCAACCAGTGGAATGCTTTTGGCCCCGGCGATGCGTGTGATAATGATAACAATGCATGCAGCTGTAAGCTTCCATTTGCATCTATGGAGGAGGGAGACAATTCCAATACCAAATTTAATTGTGATTTGGCTTCTGATGTAAAGGATTCCATGGGTGAGGAAGGGGAGGACGATAGGCTGTCGATCCAGGAAAATAATGCAGCTTTGGAGCCACCCAGATTGAATCCTAGGTCTTGGACTTCTTCTACCTTTATGGATGCCACGAAGATGGAGGATAAAGGTAAGCTAAGTGAGTAAAGTTGAACTCTCCATTGAAGGAGGGTTGCATATTGAATGATATGTTATCTTACGGATTTTGAACAGAAGCACACAAGACATACGAAGGTGGATTTTTCAATTTAACACGGATAACATCTGCTACTCAAAATTTCAGTTCTACAAACAAGATTGGTCAAGGTTCTTCTGGATCAGTTTACAAGGTCTAGTAGTTATTTATGAGTTTTTAAATTCAAATTCTCACATCTCCTCCATTTGACATTGGCTTATGACATATACAACCAAAATCTATTATAGGGCATTCTTTCTACCGGGATGGCAATTGCAGTGAAACAACTTTATACAAAATCAGAAGAAGGAAGATTAGAGTTTCTAAATGAAGTAAACACTATTTCAACCTTGAGACACCCAAATCTTGTTAGATTGTTGGGATGGTGTACGGAGAACGACCAGCTCCTACTAGTATACGAGTACATGGAAAACGGCTCCATTGACAGAGCTTTATTTGGTAAACTACTACTTTAAATTTATAGTTTGATTACTTATCTATTTATTTGAAGGATTTCAGTTACTTTTGTGGAGACATAAAAGTTGATGATGAGCAGGTCCTAAGAATTTGAAGGAGAAGCTTACTTGGGCAGCCAGAGTTAGGATTTGCCTTGGAATAGCAAAGGGTCTTGCTTTCCTACATGATGACGACTCAAAAATGAAGATTATTCACAGAGATATTAAACCTTCAAATATTTTGCTTGATAAATATCTTAATCCAAAGATTTCGGACTTTGGATTGGTTACGCATTACAAAAGAGAAATCACGCACATCAACATCGAACTTGCAAGGAACGATGTAAGGAAAAAGAAGAGAACACCTATTATTTCCAAATTTTGTTCGAAGATAAATAGATCACAGTAGAACACAATACCCGATGGTGAAACAGAAACTGATTATTCTGGTTTATATCTACTTATTGCATTATAAGAAGCACAACTACTACGATATCTTCTATATGTCATATTACTTTCCCTATTTTTGGGTATCTAAACCAAACCCATACTAATCGAAACAGATCTAACTTTGTAGCTCCCTCTAATTCTTCATTTCTGTATGGTCTTTTTCTCCCTTTTGGATTTATTTAGTTCCCAATCCTAAACTAGAATCAGAACCAGATTACAGTTACATCCATTGGTAGTCCACCCATTTGAGAATCAAAATTCAAAAGGCTTAATATCATAGTTTAAGAGAATCTCGATATACTGTAATACCCAAACTAGGACAAACCATTGATGTCCCTAAACAAAATCTTTAACTACCATGTGTAACCAAAACGATATAATCCTCACTAAAATTTCTAGCTTTCTTTCTTGGCAGTGGATATCTGGCTCCTGAGTATGTTATCCGGGGAAGGGTAACTGAGAAAATAGATGTATACAGCTTTGGACTAGTCACACTTGAACTTATGAGTGGAAAGCATAGTGGAGAATTGAAGACAAAGCATGAGAGTGTTTCCATCTAGATTTGGTAAGTTAAAACTCAATGTCATTGTCAGTCGAACAATGAATTGATTGTTAACCAATAGAGTGAACTATTAGATGCATTATTTATGTGTTCATAATTTACCCAGAAGCTTTGGTTTGGAATTACAGGCCTATGATTTACAACAGAAGGGAAATCTGATAGAACTGATTGACCATGACTTGAGGGAAAGCATTGCAGTGAAAGAAGCGACTATGATGCTGGAGTTGGCATTGTTATGTACTAATGATTCTCCAAAATTGAGGCCTACCATGTCTAAAGTGGTGAGCATTCTTGAAGGAAGGACTATGATCAAGAACCCTCCACTCAACTCACCCTACTTGACAAGAGCCGATTTTGAAAGAACCATGAATGATATCTCAAGCGACAGCTTAAGCAGCACTCCAAAAGACACAACGATAACCTATCAATGGAATGTTTTTTGGTCCCGACAATGTCTCTGATTCTAATGATGGGGTTGAACTTCATTCCTCTCATGTTTTATCAGAGGACAAGGAAGACAATTACCATGATGCATCCCATTATGATTTCGCTTCTGATGTAAAGGATTCTATAAGTGAGGTAGGGGAGGATGCATGTACTGCTATTTTTGTGGATGCCACAACGATGGAGGATAAAGGTAAGCTTCAGTATGTTGAACCCTCCTTTGAAGATGAAATATAAAAATTACTAAAGCTTCATATTGGATGTTATGTTATGTTATGCTATCTTATCTAATCTTATAAATTTTCATTAGCTTCTCATGAAATGGACAAACATGAGCCATATGAAAGCAGATTTTTCAACTTGAGACAGATAAAAGATTCTACTCAAAATTTTAGTTCTGCAAACAAGATTTGCAAAGGTTCTTCTGGATCAGTTTACAAGGTTTGTTATCTATTATATGGGTGTTTTTCAATTCTCTTGTCTTACTTAATATGCACGAACCTCTGATGCAACCAATATCAATTACAGGGTGTTCTCCCTAATGGGATGGCAATCGCAGTGAAAAAACTTTCAATAAAATCAAAAGATACAAGATTAGAGTTTCTAAATGAAGTGAACACTATCTCTACCTTGAGACACCCAAATCTTGTTAAATTGTTGGGATATTGTACAGAGAACAACCAGCTTATACTAGTATATGAGTACATGGAAAATGGTTGCCTTCAAAGAGCATTATTTGGTAAAAAGTTCATCAAAACTTATAGTTCCAGTACTTAATGATCTATTTATTTGAAAGAGTTAACTACTTCAGTAGAAATATAAAATGGTAGAAAATTTGATGATGTGCAGGTCCTGGGAATTTGAAGGGAAAGCTTAATTGGCAAACCAGAATTAGGATTTGCCTTGGAATAGCAAAGGGTCTTGCTTTCCTACATCATGAAGATGACTCAAAAGTGAAGATTGTTCACAAAGAAATGAACCCTTCAAATGTTTTGCATGATAAACATCTTAATCCCAAGATATTTGATTTTAGATTAGCAAAGCATTTCCATGGAGAGAAGACGCACATCAGCACAGCAATAGCAGTAACAAGGTAAAAAAATTAAAAATTAAAAGATCATCAATTATTTGATTTGGGTTCTCAGTTTCTAGGTATCTAAATTGAACCCATATGAACCAGAACAGATCAATTTATAGCTTTTGCTCTAATTTTCTTTTTACGTTTTTTTCTTTTCTATAATCCTCGATCATGGACTGGAATCGAAATAGATTACCTCTATTGTAGTCCACCTATATGAGAATCTAACTCGATAAGTTGCATAATATAGTTTATAATTCTCGATGATGTCCCTAAATAAATTCCTTATCTAAATCCATGTTGTCTAACCAAAACAATATAATTACATTCTTGGCAGGGAATATATGGCCCCTGAGTACTTCATACAGGGTATCATAACTGAGAAAACAGATGTATACAGCTTTGGAGTAGTCACACTTGAACTTATGAGTGGAAGGCATGATATACCATTCCCTCAAAGTAAGGAAAGTGCATTCTTCCAAGATGCGGTAAGTTAATGTTCAATGTCTCACTCAAACAATGAATGTTCAATGTATTATGTGTTTGCATCTTAACTTAAGAGCTTTGGTTTGGATCTACATGCCTATGTTTTATTACAGAGGAAAATCTTCAAGCACTAATTGATGAAGACTTGAAGATGAGCATTTCAGTTAAAGAAGCGTCTATGGTGATGGAGTTGGCAAGGTTATGTACTAACCCTTCTCCTACCTTGAGGCCTACCATGTCAGAAGTGGTCAACATTCTTGAAGGAAGGACTATTATGAAGACCCCTCCACTCAACTCAACAGAAACAAAGGTAACCCACCAAGGGAATGATTTTGGCCCTGGCTATGTGTGCGATGATAATGATTGGATTGCATCCCTTTCCTCTCATGTTGCATCAAAGGAGGAGGAGGAAGGCAACACCCATAGTGTATTTCATGGTGATTTATTTTTTGACATAAAGGATTCTATGGGTGAGGGAAGTCAGGATGCCAGGATGCTTATCCAGGCAAATGTCGCAACATCAGAGCCACCCAGTTTGAATGCCAAGTCGTGGAGTCCTTGTATCTTTGTGGATGCCACCAAGAAGGAGTACAAAAGTAAGCTAGAGTATGTTGGACCCTCCTTTGAAGAAGGAAAGCTTCATATCGAATGCTAGGATGATGAGTTTGAAGCTGGATGTAGTGAATGGAAGGATTCTCTTGTAGGTTATCTTGCGGGTGGGAAAGCATCCTTTAATGTGGACAGAGATGGTAGAAAAAATCTGGGGAGTGGAGGGAAAGATTTCTGTGTTTCCTATGGAAACTGGGTATTTTCTATTTCGATTCAGCTGTGTTGAAGATAAGATCAGAGTTTTGGAATCATCAGACCTTTGGCATTACAAACATAGACCACTGGTTTTAAGGGAATGGGATTGGAAGTTGAAGTTCGATAATTATGAGATGAAGTCTATTCCAGTCTGGGTGAAGATTTACAACTTGCCTCTCTTCCTGTGGTCTTCTTCATTTTTCAGTAAGCTTGGGAGTGGCTTGGGGATTCCTTTGTATGTTGATCAGAAAACCAAGAACAGAGAGAGGTTAGCTTATGCCATGCTTTGCATAGAAGTCAATGCAAGTAAACCATTACCTGCGTCTTTGAATATTTCAGTTACAGGGGTCGATTATCAACTCAATTTGGAATACGAATGGAGACCCTTGAGGTGTGCAAATTACTGCACTTTCAGGCACATAAAATCAAACCTATTGCCTAAATATGTTAGCTCAAAAGATCTTATTCTATTCTGTTTGGTGTTGATCTCGCTCTATGGTGGGTATTTGCAAATGAAGTAGAGGTGGCATGTATAGCTACTTGGCATGGTAGCCTAAAGAGAAGGGTATGCAAGTATGTTGTTTGGCTCAGATAGATTTCACTACTTTTAACTCAATCCGTTGAGAAATAACTTCAAGAACCCATTAAACGCAATTTAAGATTTCATTTTCCCTGCAAAGAATTATACATGGTTTTAAGTTTACTTATATAATTGCAATGGCAGATTTAGATTGGAGAAATGTAAAATCTTGCTAGATTGATCTTTTATAGATGAATACAGGACTAATCTCATTTTGGGTTGGTCTCTCATATATGTTGGCTACGGGTATCACTTGATATCCTAAGTACCCAACACATGACTAGAACCAGAACCAGCTATCTACGTTCTGGAACTACAGATTCTAGTACGAAACGGAACTACAGATTCTGATACAAACCAGAAACCACTACCACTAGTACCAGAATCACATCTATGTAACAGGTTCAAGAGTTCTGTAACTAAAGTCATAAGTACCAGAACAGATTTAAACTTTTAGGTTCTCTCCCATCTTTTTTCTTATATTTCTGTATAAATGTTTTCGATATCCAATTGGAACCAAAATACCCAACAGCCAACCAAAAACTGGAACCAAGTTAATAGGTTTGACGCATTGTGAGAGCTTTTAGTTTGAAACATGATTTATTTTCTTTTTTCTAATAAAGTAGAAAAAAGAGTTAGTATTTTTTGCTTCATTTTTTACGATTATGTCATATTTTTGTAAGTTTGTGCCAGAACTAGAAGTAGTATTGATCAAAGTGTATTGAATCAGGTAGTCAAAGGTTGGTAGTACCTAACCCTTATGGAAGTGATCAAGCATTCTGGAGCATTAGACAGAAAAAGACATAACAGGAAGAAGAAAAATAAAAAAGTTGTGGAAAGACAGGAATTAGAAATTTGAGATTTACTTTTCCATCAAATAATTGGAGGCCAGACTTTGAATTTCAACTGCGAAGCTTAGAAACTAAGATCAAACAAAACCATACATAAATAGTTGTACAAACTACAAATTCATAACAACAGGCTCTCAAATGTCATATGGGTACAAATGCTGAAAACTCCCACCAACTCCATACAATAACCAAAAAATGAAAGACGTTGGAAGACATGGAATTTGAAATATGGCTTGTCAAGTTTGGCAACAGAGTTGGGTACTTACAAAGCTATTTCTGTATTTGTATCCTCTTGTCTCTTATGGGCAGGTCAATAGGCTGCTGGGCTTCATGTGGATGGTCTGGGCCCTTGTATACCTTGAGATGGTTAAAGAGAGCCCTACCCAACTGCACATCCCCATGCAAAAAGACAAATTAAAGAGCAAAAAATGAATATCACTAGCATGTTGTCTGCAAGAACAATGATAAGGAATCAAAATATAAAGAAATAAGGGTGTTTCAAGTGCAGTAACAAAATTGGCAACTGCTCCCCACATGCATTAGAGAGGGGAGGGATCCATTACGAAGGAACTTAATTTCAGATTATTCAACCATGTAAACCGTTTTAGGATTGAGTAATATTTTATTGAACTATGTACTGCGGCATCCACAATGTTAGTAAACACAAGACCACTTACTACGGCAGACTGGTAGCTTATAGCTACCAAAACAGGAAGATGTTATTTGCTAAAAGCATGGTACTTCGCCTACTTCTGCTAGATGTGGTGTTGCCAACAGTTCAGTTAAGGTTCAGTTATGAAAGTGAAACCACTACGTAGATTCGGTTCAAGTTCCAGTACTAAAAAAGGAGGAACCAGAACTGAAATGACCAGTTCCAATTATGGTCGGTCCAACTTTACAATACTTAATTCCTATTTGCAAAAAATGTTGAAATAATAGAAAAATCAATGCTTTGTAAGACGGTTTCAGTTCCAATTGGTTCGGTTCCGGCTTCAAAGTAACCAGAAATGTAACCGGTTATAATGATAATGGTTCCGGTTCCAGTACTGAAATATGTAAAACTAGAACCGGGAAAATCGGAATCTGGTTCAGTTCGGTTCTTGGATATACGGGCAAGTGCAACCATTAATACCCCTAGAAAGATATAGCGGAATTAGAGAGATGTAATGTGGAAGAGGAAGTCCATCACATTTCGGATCATCATAAACAAAATTTACGTTTATTTAACAGGTATTTTTGTTTATGTTTTTAATGAGAAATCAATTTATCATTATGATATAATTGATCCTACAATTTTTTGCCAAGCAACATTGTTTGAGCTCAAACTTGATAGTCTTAATCATGAGTCTCATAATTGATTATGAGCCTCATAATCAATTATTCTAATGGTTACCAAACAGCCCCTCTGCGTAGAAGTGTTTTTGATGGTATAACCACTAAATATCATCCTTTGCACAATCCAACAGGTCTGAGAATGATGGTCTAGCTTCCTTTCTATCCATTTTTCACTTTTTTCTTTAAATGTGGAAAAGAAAAGAGAAAATGAATCAAATGAGAAAGAGTTCTAACTTACCCTCCCTTTTGGAAGCATGCCCCGAACAGCATGCTCAATTATTCTTTCAGGAATTCTCTGCTGCAGCTGATCAAATGTTTCTACCTTCATACCACCAGGTCTCCCAGAATGCCTCCTATATAGCTTTTGCAACCTTTTTTTCCCAGAAACAGCAACTTTTTCTGCATTTATCTTCGTGTTCAAAGACAACAACCACAAAGATTTGATGGTCAGTTTTTTTTTTTGTTGGTAAAGAGGAACGTTCAGTTTTAATCATTCCATTGATGTTGGATACAACAACCATTAATGTTTGATATAGAGCCGAGAAAACTAAACAAGTGTATCAGAGAAAACTGTGTAAACTCTAGAAATGTGCTCGAGCAGGTAGAAAATATGCATACAAATAAAGAACCCAAGCTAAACCATAGCCAACCAGCCAGGCCCCTCTCACAAGCATGCATAGTTGGAGAGCAGAATGTTACTCTGTTCAACTAAGTATCAAGAATTCACATTAAGTAATTATAGGTAAAAATTGAATAATACAAACTATTAGCCCAAACAGATCTTCCATTGTAATTCAACAGTCAGTCCAACAGGTTGATTCACTTGGTCACCATGTTTAAGAAAACATTTGGTTACTTTATCATAAAAAAGTAAAAATAAAAACTCAGTTAAAAAAACTCTGTGAGTTCTTCAAGACTTACATATGGAACATAGCTAAATTCCTCTACCGAGATCATCAAATTACTAGTGGTTCATTTCATCATACTGTACGAAGAAATTCGCGGAAGAGACTAGTGACAGAAGATGACTGAAGATTCCTGGTCTTAATCTGCAGTTTGAAACCCCATGGTCAAACTGTAGGAGTCAATTTTGCTTTGTTCAATGTGATATGTTTTTTGTTATTTTTTATTGGAAATGTGAAGTTTTCTCTTGAAGTAAAAGCATTTATAGCATTGGTCACCATCTCCTAGTCTTGGTTTGGGGAGATCTGTATTAACTTCTCATTCCCATGGTAAAGTAACTGGTTGCAGGATAGACGATCCAACTAAGCCCATATGAGACTAATTCACAGTACAAAAATTCATTGGTGGTTCTCTTGCCACCATATTATTCAGTAACTGATATGTCCTACTCTAAAGATTATCAAAGTAGTACTCTAGCTTCATTTCATTCCCAACTCCCAAGATCTACCCGGTAACTGCTAACAGGAGGAAGGCAGTACCCCGGGGACTAGTCAGGTGCTCTAAGAGGTCTGGACATCCCGGTCATAAAAAAAAAAAATGTAATATTGTTATTATTGGTCAAACTTGGTTACAAGAGAAGAGAGAATAAATTTTCAGAGAGTTTGGGCCTGCATGTAAAACAGCAATGCTAACACAGTTAAATTGTCCATGTTTCTCAAACTCCATGCAAGTGGATTACACGTTTTTTCCATAATTTGAGCAGTGATTATATACTTCCTTTTCCCTGGAATAGTTTTTTACTATGCTTGCAAGATAAGATTGTAGATAGTTATTATACCATCTCTTTACTATGTATCCATACTTAAATTTAGAAATTTTCCTTTAGCCTTCTAACTTTCAGTTAATATACTAAGTTACTAACCAAAGCTTCCGAACATTTTAAAATGTTGAAAGTAGAGAAAGGAGGTAAAATTTAAATACACTGCTTAAAATGATACAGGCTATGGTAATTCAGGAGACAAAAATTGAGAATATGAACAATGGCATTCTGCGGAAATCTAGGACAACCTGGAGAAAAGAGGACAGCATGGTTTGCAAGACAACAAGGTAACACTGGTGGACTCCTTGTCACTCCAATCTTTTGTAGATGCAAGAACGACCAATTACTTCCATCTTCCATTCATGGTTGGTTCCAGGCCTCTAGTTAATGCATATTTAGTTAGAACGGGCTTAGATCTAATTTCTAGAAGGAGATGGATAATGTGCTTGATCTCAGGGGTGTACCTTGGAGCATCAAAAGCGACGACAATATGAGAGTATGAGAAATTGGGAGACGATTAGGTCACTAAAGTGGGTTACTGGATCATTCACTGGGTTGATCATGCTGGTTTCCTAATAGAGATAAATAGTCCCCATGTTGTTCTCAAAAAACAAATAGTCCCTATGTATACTTGATAGCTTCCTTAGTTCAAGTAGACCAGAAGGTTTCTTTAACCATCACTGGTAATATGTGCTTCATTCTTTGTAAAATGCAAAAATAATACATTATTAGTTGCATCAGTGCCTCCTTCTAAATGGATGTTGAGTAGTAAAGTAACTTATGTAAGCAAATTACGATTAACAAAAAAAGAATATAAAAAAAGAAAACGTAAAGCAAATTTCCTTTCTAGAACAATATTTCAGATATAATAGCATACAGAATGACAGCAAAAGCTTGTTTGTTTTGAAGCAAACAACCACACTTCCAGGTAAAGAAGCAAAATATTCATCCAAGACATAGTTTTGAAGCAGGTCAAGGTTATTTATGGACATCAGATGATAAACAGAATATGCATAAGTTACATACCACAATAACAAATGCCCCCATGTCAACGCTAGGAGTATAGGTTGCTAGATTCTTTCCACGAATGTGAATAGCGATAGTTGATGCTAATCTTCCCAAAATTTTGTCGGTTGCGTCAACTACATACCATGTTTTATCTGTGTTTACATGATCTTCGGCCTTGGGATACCAAGTCTTATTCCAAATGTCCTGGAAAAATAATAGAGGGTTTTAATTACAGTAACAATGACTAATTAAGGGGAAGAGAATAACTGATGAATAAACAAAAGAGAACTTATAACTCGATATACATAAATGATGAGATTTCAAAGGAGCAAATTAAGATGAAAGCAGAAATGGTCCAAAGTTTAGCTATTACAAATGGCAACTACAGCTACTTCTCATAGAAGTTATCTTATACAAAGTTTTCTAGTGAGACAATTCTATGAAACTAGAATTTCCTAACTTAGTCAATTTTCATTAATGCCAAACTATTCTGCTAACATTGTTGGGTAATCAATATCTTTCCTTGATTATGCAAACCCTAATCTCCTAATTTAATAATAATAATAATCTCAGCTAAAATAATTCATAAATAAAACAACAAACAAAGGAAGAGCACAGAACAACCACGAAATTGGGAAAACAAGAAAGAAAGAGGAGAAGAAAATTACAGGTCCATTAATCTCAGATTCTTCAAACATCCAACGCTGTTCTTTGGGAACTACAGCAAGGTCTTGGCAACGTATCTGAAGGGTTTTCTTAGTAGGATTATTGGGTGGTGTTCGAAGAGAAGAAGGTTTCACAGCTGCGAGAGTAAATCCAAGAAATGGAGTCTTGTTAGCTGATGATGTAAATGGGAAAGAGGAGGAGGAGGGTTTAGTTGATAGAGTAGATGTAATGGCTGAAGACGAGGCGTACGGTAACGCCATTTTCCCTCTCTTTCTCTCTCTAGTTTCTCTCTCTATTTGTGGATGGCTCGCTGCTTTGGTTTCAACATACAGATATTGCGAGTATTCTGACAGTTGCTCTGGATAAGGTGATGATGGCAGATTAGCAAAGGACTGAAGCTTCGAATTCGAGCGCGGATTTTATGACCGTCGGATGTTCTCTGCACTAATCTCGATAAATAGGAAACCTCTTTGGGAGGTGTGGAATGAGGAATATCCAACGGCCAGAAAACTCGAGCTTGGGAATATCATCATGGAGGAGGGAAAATTTATTTTTCTTTTTCTTTTGTTTGAGATAAAAGAGTGAGAAAATTTTGGTTTTAGAAAGGCCAACCTTGTTACATCCCATGTTTCTCGAGGAGTAATGTTAGGGGTACCAAAATTTGTTCCCGAAATACACTTCAAAATGATGTGGTACTTTTATATATTAAAATAGAGACTCGATCAAAATAAAGTCTTCAATGCAATTTCTCTATTTTAACTACTACTATTAGAGGTGGCAAAACATGACTCGACTCGCCAAACCCTACCCTATTTGACCAGCAGCTAAATAAGTTAGGGTTAGAGTTGAGTATTATTTCCAACTCGTTACCCCTTCAACCCTATTAAGGTTACTGTCAGCCCTAACTGATTTTCTTGTTTTATATAGAAAAATGTCAAACTAGCCAGGATTAGGGTTTAGAAACATGACTCGTTTCATAAACTAGTCAGGGATAATCCTGACCCGCCAACCCGCTGATCCGCCTAGGGTGGAGCCTAGCCCGATCGGTTGTGAAGTCTAGCTAAATCATTTGGAGGGACTAAATTTTAAGAGCGATGCTTCTCAGCCCCCTTAGATGTACCAAATGTCAGTAGCAAATGAGCTGGCTACACATATCCACGAACAAATCGAAAATAAAAGTAAATTTGTTGGTGAATTTTAATGCCACCTCCTCATTCGGTATCACACTTTCGATAGCTTTGGGGGTCGAATAGCATGGTAAAACTACAAGAGTAATACTTTTTTATCTCGCCACCTCATTTATTTGTCACCATTTTCCTTTCTTTATTAATACTACATTAATTCTTACACTTTGTTTACATTACTCTTTGAGGTCCATACTGAGATGAACCAAGGGGATATATTTCATGAAGATGATCTCCTCTCCACCTAAATCATCCTCGTAACAACTCACGTCATTCTAAGACTTTTAACCCTATTCAAAGTTTCATCTAATTTTTTATTAGAATCATCCATTTTACGGTTAGATTTTGCCTAAATTTTATTGGGTTTAAAGATTAATCATAATGTGATTTGTTGTGGGGATGATCCAAATGGTGAGGAGATCAATCTAAAAAAATCGACACTTAATATATTATCTTATAGCTTTTTATTCGGATCTAGATCTAGCAAGTGTCCGTCATTAAACTGGATCTCACGAAAAGAAACTGACTGCACAAATGTACTCGCTAATCAGTTTACACACCCTCAAGTATGTGTGTAAGACCCTAATCCAATGGCACAATTCTAGAGAACATTAGAGTATGGGTCAGTTTCTAATAGAGAGAGTGGTCGAACCCCTTTTAGGGATGGAGAGAGATCGAAGACGCTCCTATTTATAGTGAATAAGGGAGTGCCAAAGGCACCCCACAGTCTAGTTGTGAAGGGGTGTGAACACAAATAAATGTACTCGCTACATCTTTAGATATATTTTAGGGGATTTTGCCCAAAAACCCCTACTTGGAAAACGTTTTAGGATTTAGCCCAACAAATGTTTTCTTTTAGTCTAAGGCCCAAGAGGGTTTCAGTCAGAGGGTTTCAGTGTGTGTAATTTATAGGAAGAGGGTTTCAGTGAAACCCTCTCCGAGAGGGTTTCAGTCAGTTATCCTTGGGCCTTAGACTAAAAGAAAACGTTTGTTGGGCTAAATCCTAAAACGTTTTTCAAGTAGGGGTTTTTGGCCAAAATTCCCTATATTTTATTAGCACTCACCAAAAGATTGTTAGCAGGTTCCTTTTTGTTAGACTTAGTCAGTCTACTTTGATTTCAAAACTACTTAGTGGCAATCCTCAAATTTGACAAACTTCACAATTTCTTTTTCTAACTCTAGCACATTTTGGTCGATTTACATAGTTATTTTCGTTGATTCTACCCGAATGTAAAAGATTATTTTGGTTAACTTTGGTCGATTTACAAGTTAATTGGCAATTTTGTATCAAAATTAATGCTCTAAAACGACATCGATCGTCCAAAAAAATCAAATAAAATCAGTGTTACATAGATAAGTTAGATCCATAAAATGAAGACGAAAATCATCGAAACTCAAAATAGATGGATTTAAAATAGTGAGGGCAAGTCTTGTGGAAACCACAAACCCCTAAATTTTAGAGTTTTGATTGTTAAGGACAAGTATTGTGGATACTCTAGTCCTTTAGATCTCTTCCTCTTATTCTAAATTTGAGGATGGGATAAGGGGTTTGAGGGATCGATAGAACTTCTCATTGGCAATAAAATTGATGTCGCCACGATACAATCTATATTTGGAGACAGAAACTCTTATCTCCTAAGAAAGTTTATATCACCACAATTAACAAAAAGTATTTAAAAAACAAAGAAAACTCGATTTAAGAAGATAGAAAAAGAGAAAGAATAGAGATCGAGAGAAAAAAAAGGAGAGAAGAGAGAAGTTTGAAAAAAAAAACTCAGTTTTGATGAGAAGAGAGAAAGAAAGATGAGAGAAGGAAAAAAAGAGGGAGAGAGACAGAAGACTTAGGTACAACAACTCTGTCGCCCTATACTCCTATCGCATCCCTAAAAAAATGAGGGATACCCACAATGTTTGCCAATCCCTTAACCTTCGATTTTTTAGGTGGAAAAACTGGACTTGCCCCGAAAAATGTAAGTGAAAGTATTTTTCATCAGATTTGACTCTACAACTAAAACTATCATCACCATTTTCACAAAAAACCTTAAAAATCGAAAAAGACTACACATATATCTAAGGTTTTTCTTTCTCTTTTTTTTGTGGGCTAAGGTTTTTTCCTCTTAACTCTCAAGCTCTCAAAAATGGTCATCCAAAACCCACCATTTGAGTTTTGGAGGGCTTTTGTGATGGTCAAATTTGTTTGTCCAAAATAGGAGTTTTATCTCCAAATGACCCTTTTTGGGGTTGATTGGAAATTTTTAGACCGTTTTTTTTAAAGAAAATTTTAGCCCATTTCTATCTAGAAAGATTGTTTTACCCTTTCCTAACTTGAACCCCTAACTTGAACCCTAACTTGAACCCCCAACTTGAATATTTGATGGAACTCATATTTATAGTAGTTCAAGTGTTCACGTTGGAGGATTTAAGTTTTGGGGTTCAAGTTGGGGATTCAAGTTTGGGGGTTCAAGTTAGGGTTCAAATTAGAAAAGGGTAAAATGGTCTTTTTAGATAGAAAATGGGTTAAAATTATCTTTTATTAAAAAAGGTCTAAAAACTTCCAATTAACCCAAAAAGGGGTTATTTGGGGATAAAATTAGACCTGGCAAAACAGCTCGAGGCCCGCCAACCTGACCCTAACCTAGCTCGAGTAACCCGGCCCGAACTTAGCCCACTAGTTAAAACATGGCGGGTTAGGGTTGAGGTTTTCCAACCCGTTGAATATTAGGGCTAGCTTGGCCAACCAACGGGTTGACCCGCCAACCCGTTGTATGTTACTTTGGTAATAGATTTACTTAGAGAACAACCTTATTTTATAAACATCCTTTTTCACTTCTCTTAACTATACTTAACAATGTGGGACTAATAGTTTAGGGATTCAAACCAAACTAGTTTGCATTCATCTTTAATTTATTAGTCCCACATTGTTAGTCTAGCAAAAATAAGTGACGCAAAGTGGCTTATAAATATTTATCTTTACATGGCTTATAATATTTAACTTCTTAATTACTAACAACTAACTAGTACTTAATTACTAACAACTTTTAATAACCTAGTAATTAAAAACTAGTAAAATTAGTAAAGAAACAGTTAAAAGTAGATCAAACAGTCAATATAAAATAAATTTTTAGGCATAATTAATTCATCTTTACTCTATTTTTTTTCTTAGAACTTAATTTCTATAATAATAAAATTGTTATAAGACAGTGGAATGAAGTGGTATATGCTTGAGGTGGATGATCCACCATTATGCATACCATGCTCATGACACCACATCTTATAGGTGTCATGTGCATGTACCTTACTTTTACATATATATAGTTCCCTTTTGTTTCATAAATTTGTACGAATAAGTTGGGTTGATACAGATCAATAAGAAATTCTACCTTTCTCTCATATACACTTCTCTTGTACTTTAACATATATCTAATATTGGATACTATAACACGTTATCAGCACGAGTCTCTGCTAATCTACTACTACAAGAACGAATCCTCAAGAATTCGTGATCAACCTGAAGTTCTTAGTCACTCCACAAAATCAAAAAGTATAATCATTGTCTTTGTTTTTCGATTATGTTGGATCTAACAAAGCTGAAATTTGTAACTTTAGATATTTCTGGAGACAATTATCTATCCTGGCTTATTGATGTTGAGATCTATCTCCAATCCAAAGACCTTGGAGATATAATAATAAATGGTAACAGCGCGACCCCGTAGAGTCGCGCATCTGCTTTACTTTTTCTTCGTCATCATCTTGGTTCTACTTTGAAATCTGAGTATCTAACTGTTAGAGATCCTTTGATCCTTTGGATTGATCTAAATGATAGGTTTGGCCACCTGAGGTTGTCACCCTCCCTAATGCCTAATATAGCTGGCTCAACCTGCGTTTGCAGGACTTTAAATCTGTGACAGAATATAATTCCGCTTTATTCAAAATTGCCTCACAGCTGAAATTGTGTGGTGTGACCATCACAGATGAGCAGTTGCTTGAGAAGACTTATACGACCTTTCATGCCTCGAATGTGCTCCTGCAGCAGCAGTATCGAGAGCATCGTTTCCAGAGATATTTTGAACTAATATCTTGTCTTCTTGTAGCAGAACAACATAATGAGCTATTGTTGAGAAACCATGCATCAAGACTTACTAGTTCTGCATCACTGCCAGAACCAAATGCAACGTCCTTTTCTTGACGTAAAAATAGGCGTGGTAAGCGTGGTCGATCTGGCACAAGGGGTGGTCACAGTAATTCCAGACAAGCTCCGTACCACTGGAAGTGGAAAATACGAATAATAATAAATCGAACCCCCAGCGGTGGGACGATACAAAATCAAACCACCAGAAGTTGAATGTTAAAGAATCAGACCCCCAAAAGAAGAACGATTCTGAGACGAAGCAGCGAGGTTTGTCGAATAAACCTCGTAAAACTTATGAAGAAGTCTGCTTTTGTTGTAGTATGCATAGGCACTGGTCGCGTACCTATCGTACAACGAGACATCTGGCAGATTTGTACAAGTCTTCACTCAGAAAGCCAGAAGCTAATGCTGAGATGAACTTTAGTTACAACAGCAATCCATTGGCAAATACCCACCTGGAATTACCTAATGCCTTATATGATCTTGAAGGCGGTCATTTGGATCAACTCTTTAGTGATGGTATGTTTACACCAAATAGAGTTTTATTACTTTTGCGTATAAAAATCTGTACTCGCCTTTATATATATATATACATATGTGTGTTTTTATCTTACTTCC
This sequence comes from Macleaya cordata, assembly GCA_002174775.1. Classification (NCBI taxonomy): domain Eukaryota; kingdom Viridiplantae; phylum Streptophyta; class Magnoliopsida; order Ranunculales; family Papaveraceae; genus Macleaya; species Macleaya cordata. The sequence goes on along the minus strand of MVGT01001959.1, from coordinate 45,097 downwards.
TCTTTTGTTCATTGAAAGGATATGAATTCCAGCAATAATCTATCCAGTCTCAGGATAAGTGGTGAGGATGTATGTCTTGCACACAGTGCAACAACACACACAATCCTTCGTAATACTAAATATTTCATAACCTTGAAAATTTTTTAGGCTAATGTCACTACTATCACTGGCACAACCAGTTTGATAGAAGGCTTCAGAAGAGCTAATATCATATTACCAAATGGTACAAAACTTCATATCGACGATGCTTTATATTCGTCCAGATCCAGAATAAATCTGTTGAGTTTTAAAGATATCCGTCATAATGGATACCACCTTGAGACAATCAGTGGACACAATATGGAGTATCTCTGCATTACTTTACTTGTATCGTGCTAAAAGCACATACTAGAGAAGCTTCCAGCTCTCTCTTCGGGTTTATATCATACAATAATTAGAACGGTTGAATCAAATGTCGTCATGAACCAGAAGTTCAATGAACCAAAAGCATTTCTGCTTTGGCATGACAGTCTCGGTCACCCAAGTTCTACCATGATGAGTAGAATAACTCAAAACTCACAGGGACATCCATTACAAAACTAGAAGCTTCTGATGTCCAAAGACTATACATGTACTACTTGTTCTTTGGGTAAACTCATACTCAAACCCTCTCTGACTAAAGTTTTAGTTGAATCGCCAGTTTTTCTATAATGGCTTCAGGGAGACATTTGTGGTCCCATCTACCCTTAATGTGGACCATTTCAGTACTTTATAGTTTTAATATATGCTTCTACGAGATGGTCGCATGTTTGCCTTCTATCCACTCGTAATGTAGCATTTGCACGTCTTCTTACTCAGATCATTAGATTACGTGCATATTTTTTCGAGTACCCAATCTAGTCTATCCGACTTGATGGTGCTGCTAAGTTTACATCTCAAACTTTTGATGCTTATTGCTTATCCGTCGGCATTGATGTAGAACATCCTGTTGCACATGTTCACACTCAAAATGGTCTAGCAGAATCATTTGTTAAACGTCTCCAACTGATTGCTCGGCCTATGCTTATGAGAACTAAGCTACCTGTTTCTGCATGGGGACATGCCATTTTACATACTGCTGCATTAGTTCATTTTCTTCCTACTGCATATCATTAATACTCTCCTTTACAACTTGTTCCAGGACATTGACCAAATATTTTACATCTGCGAATTTTTGGTTATGATGTCCACGTCCCCATTGCAGCTACACAATGCACAAAGTTTGGCCTCAGCGCCGGTTAGGGATTTATGTTGGGTTTGATTCACCTTCTATTATTCGATATCTTGAGCCTTTAACAAGTGATGTTTTTACTGCCCATTTTGCAGATTGTCACTTTGATGAGACACTATTCCCGCCGTTAGGGGGAGAGCATCAGCCGCCTGAAGTACGGCATGAATTTTGTTGGAATACACCAACATTGTCTCATCTCGATCCTCGCACTAATCAATCTGAAATCGAAGTGCAGAGGATTGTACAGCTCTAGAAGATAGCTAATGAAATGCCTGATCAATTCAATGATACGACAAAAGTGACTAAATTACATATACCTGCTGCAAATGCTCCAGCTCGTATTGATGTCCCAGCAGGACGTCTTATCCTAGCAGGACGTATTATCCCAGCAGGATGTGTTATCCCAGTAGGACAAACTATTAATATTGCAGCAAATGAGTCGTCTAGAGCACGCCTGAAGCGTGGACAACCACTCGGTTCAAAAGATTCTGTTCTCCGGAAGTAGAAATGCCAATCAAAATTTATGCGAGATAGCATTCCAGAAGAGGCTATTGAAAGGTCCACACTCTCTAAAGTAATACCTTCTAAGAGAAACAATCTCCTGAAGAGATACTAACTCCTGAAGAGAAACAAACCCCTGACGAGGGGAATCCTCCTATAGAGGACCAGGTACCTATGAAACTATTGTTAACGACATATTCTCATTCCAAGTAGCTACTGGAATTGTCACAGATGATAATGGTATTGAACCACACTTTGTAGAGGAATGTCGACATAGGATTGATTGGCCAGAATAGAAAGAATCAATCCAAGCTGAATTGGATTCTCTTGCAAAACGTCAAGTTTTTGGACCTATAGTTCCAACACCCAAAAATGTACACCCTGTAGGTTACAAATGGGTATTTGCAAGAAAACGCAATGAGAAAAATGAAGTCGTTCGTTATAAAGCACGACTCGTGGCACAAGGTTTCTCGCAGAGACCTGGGATTGATTATGAAGAAACATATTCTCCTGTTATGGATGCAATTACTTTCCGATATCTAATAAGTCTGGTAGTCTCAGAAGGATTCGACATGCATCTAATAGATGTAGTTACAACATATCTGTATGGAAAGCTAGATATAAATATCTATATGAAAGTCCCTGAAGGATTCATATTGCCTGAAGCAAAACCACACTATGTATTCACTTAAGCTTAAATGAGCTTTATACGGATTAAAGCAATCCGGGCGAATGTGGTATAATCGCCTTAGTGAATATTTAATTAAGGAAGAATATGTCAACAATCCCATTTGCCCATGCGTAGTCATTAAGAAAACAGAATCTGGATTTGCTATCATTGCTGTATATGTCGATGATATCAATCTTATTGGGACTCCTGAAGAGCTCAAGAACGCTGCAGAATACTTGAAAAAGGAATTCGATATGAAAGATCTCAGGAAAACAAAATTTTGTCTCGGCCTGCAGATTGAGCAAAGTATATATGGAATTCTTGTCCATCAAGCAACGTATACTGAAAAAGTCCTGAAGCGTTTTAATATGGACAAGGCATATCCACTTACTACTCCTATGGTTGTGAGATCTCTCGATGCCGAGAAAGATCTCTTTCGCCCAAATGAGGAAAATGAAGCACTACTTGGTCCAGAAGTACCATATCTCAGTGCGATCGGTGCATTAATGTATCTTACACGATGTACTAGACCTGATATTGCTTTTTCAGTAAGTTTGTTAGCTAGGTTTAGTTCTGCACCGACAAAGAGACATTGGACTGGTGTAAAATAGATTCTCCGTTATCTCCATGGTACAACAGATATGGGATTGTTTTACTCTAGAAATCCATCCAATGGCTCACAAATCCAAGGGTATTCAGATGTCGGATATCTTTCTGATCCCCACAAAGCTATCTCCCAATCTGGCTACGTTTTTACAAGTGGTTATACAATATTTTTTTGGCGATCTAATAAACAGAGTCTTCCAGCCACTTCTTCTAATCATTTGGAGATCATTGCACTGCATGAAGCTAGTAGAGAATGTGTATGGCTGAGATCACTAATTGGATATATCGGAAGCTCTTGCACTCTACCCTCTTTCACAGATGTTCCAACTGTCATTTTTGAAGACAATGCTGCTTGCATATCACAAGTTAGAGAAGGCTACATCAAAGGTGATAGTACCAAGCATATCTCGCCAAAGCTATTTCATTCTCACTATCTCCAGAATAACCATCAGATTGATATCCAGCAGATACAATCCTGTAAGAATTTTGCTGATCTGTTCACCAAGTATCTACCAACATCAAATTTCAGAAAGCTAGTCCATTGAATTGGTATGAGGCGTATGTATCATCAAGCAGACTGATGTGAGCGACTTCTCAATCAAGGGGAGTGTACTAGTGCTTACTTTTGTCTAACTAGACCTTATCACGCTGTACTCTTTTTCTTTCATCAAGGTTTTGTCCCTCTAAGTTTTCCTTACCAAAGTTTTTAATGAGGCAGCTTATGCGAGTCCAGCACTGTCCTAAGTCTATTGTACTCTTTTTCTTAGCTCAGGTTTTGTCCCTCTGAGTTTTCTTGGTAAGGCTTTTAACGAGGTAATTCTCTTAGAATGGTGGACATCCAATGGGGAGTGTTATAAGACGGTGGAATGAGGTGGTATATGCTTGAGGTGGATGATCCACCATTATGCATATCATGCACATGACACCACATCTTACCTTACTTTTACCTGTATATAGTTCTCTTTTGTTTCATAAGTTTTCACGGATAAGTTGGGTTGATACAAATTAATAAGAAATTCTACCTTTCTCTCATATACACTTCTCTTGTACTTTAGCATATATCTAATAGTGGATATACTAAAACAAAAATGTTATTTTTTTATTTTTTAGGGTTACTAGAGTTAGGGTTAGGGTTAGCCAAGCTAGGGTTAGGGTTGAATCTATAACCCGCCAAACCTAACCCGACCCGTTTGCCAAGTCTAGATAAAACCCATCCAAAATATGGGAGTTCCAACAAAATTGAGACCTGTCAATAATAAAAAAAAAGAAGGTATTTGGTGATCCGGGACCTCCCAATAAGGTTTTGCCAGGCGCCCACAAAATCTCCCTTATCTTAATCAGAACCATCCCTAATGGGCTCCCTACACCGCTGGCAGACAAGGGCCCACTATACTACTGCACATATCCTTTGCTAGCCCATAATCATTGGTCTTGTGGTTTAAATTGGTTTGGGTACCTCCACCTAATAGACTAATTTTTTTGGTTGGAAACTCGAACCCGTTAAAATGTGATATCAGAGTAAACCCGATCCATTTCTGATGTCATGCCAAGCGCCCACACACAGGGGATATGTCAACGATGGTAGTCGGTCCCCCAGAAGGGGGTGGATAGGCAGAATGGCTGGCTCGATTGCAACGAGGGCGTTGCAGGATTTGGGTGGGAGAGAACGTCACGAAGGGAGAACTCCAAGACCCACATCAGATGAGAAAGGTGGGTCTTGGAGTTTAAATGGGTTTGATGGTACCTCCACCTAATAAACTAGTCTTTTGGGTTGAAAATCCAAATCGTGACAAAATGCCCAAGTCTTTGCTCTTCCGCGAAAATAACTTACCTGTGTCGGGTACGGAACTATGGATCACTAGGGCCCAACTTCTCCCACATGATTAGGGGTGTCAATGGGTACCAAAATACCCGAAACCGAACCGGTACCAGAACCATTTTTGCGGTTCCGAGACCTCATTTTGTGGATCCGATAAAATTCGGATCATCCGATTTTGAATCCGTTTAATTTCGGATCCATTTCGGATCTACCCAGCGGGTCCCCGCGGGTACCCGATTCCGTATAAATTTTATATAATTTTTTAGTTTAATTTACTATTATACAATAATTTTTTAACTTTTTTTAATTAAAAAAAGTAACCAATGACTATTATCTATATCTATATCTATCTATATCTATATCTATTATACAATTCAGGATGAGGAGGGCAATTGTGTCCTCTTTCGATAAATTGTTTCTATCAAACACAATGACGATATTTTTTACAACGACAGCGATGCATCTTTCTGTTCAAGACGAAAAAACCCTCCTCCGCATCTCCTTTCTCCTCTCTCTCCTAACGCTCTCTAACTCCGGCAGATCTGTGATGCAGGTGAGTTTTCAACATTTTTTTTTCCTTTCTGCTATCTTCAACCCTCTCTAACTCATACTAAACGGCAGATTTCTCCTCTCCTAACCCTCTCTAACTAATCCATGTTTATTTTTTAATCTAAGTTTTTTTTTCCGGCTGCAGATCTGTGATGCAGGTACTTTTTTCCCCGATTTCTCCTCCGCATCTCCTTTCTCCTCTCTCTCCTAACGCTCTCTACTCCGGCAGATCTGTGATGCAGGTGACTTTTCAAAACTTTTTTTTCCTTTCTGCTATCTTCTAACCCTCTCTAACTCATATCTCTGATTCTCCTCCCATTTCTTCGCTGCCCCTCGAAATCTGCTCTTCGAATTCTTACCTCTCCTTCTCTTCTAATTAAGATCTTCCAATCTAGATGGATAATTCTCTGGTTCCACACACTGAGAACAACTTTCAGAATCGTGATTATCTGTTCTTGATTGATCTTCTGATTCATCGATTAGAAATGAACCCACTTTTTCTGAATTAGAATCTGTAACTGAGGTGGTTTCGAATTTGTCTTCCCATAAAAGCCCCTTGAGTTCCTTATGAACAGCAGGGTACAAATTAGAGAGAAGATAATCAGTTGCATCAGGACCATTAAATCCATCATAAATTCCAATAAAAACCAATCCATGTTCTTCAGAAATCACAACCTGATCTCGATCTTCTCCAGCTTTTCTCAGGAACACTAACAGGTTTGATTTCTTCTTTAATTTTTCTCTTTTAGGTTTTTCTGGTATGCTACATCTGATCATCTTCTAAATTTCTTTACAAAAAAATTACATTCTCACATAAAAGCACAATCTTCAACGGCAGATCTATGATGCAGGTAATATTTTTTTTTTCGGTTTCAGAATTTTTTTATCTACGTCTTTTTTTGGCCTTTTTTTTACTCATCTAGGTTTTACTTATTTTTCTTTTTAAGTCGTCATTTTTTTTTATCTACGTTTTTTTTTTCTTTTTTTTTTACTGATCTAGGTTTTACCTTTTTTTTTTTGGTTTTAATTCATCCAGCTGTCTTTTTTTTTTTGTAGAAACACTAACAGGGGTTTAACTTTTATTTATCTGAAATTCCACTTTTAAACTGCTATTGTTCTACGACTTTATGAACTTTCCCTCCTTATTTTGATTACACAAGTACAGATTAAGATGCTTACTAAAGAATATTGAATGAATTTACTGAAACAATTTTAGAAATTGACTTTAATTTGTGAAAATATGACATTTATATGTTCTAAATGAAATGAGGAATAGAAACACCTGCGCGGCATTTTGCATAGTAGATTTTGTACTAAAATGATGTCCACCCTTTTAGATTTTATAGGGTTTTGTTTTGGGGATTTTACTATTTTAATTTGATTTTAGGGTTTAGGAACTTTAATGACTGCGTTTTTTTTCCTGTTTCTCTAAAATGAAAACCTTCTAATTTTTTCGTCTACTACTACTATTATTTCTTAATATAAGCACATCACAGGTTTTGGAGTTTTCAGCAGAGAAGCCACTACTGATACTAAAGTTCTTCATTCTCTCCAAGTAAATACATCTCCTTCTAGCTGCTACCTTCTTTCATCTTCTTTGTTTTCCTATTTCATTTTAGTAGATCTGATGTTTTTTTTATCTCATCTGGACCACTTCATTTGTAGACGCACGCTTCACATGTGCCCGTCTTTTGGTTACCAATATGTGTTGGTAGAACCATCCCTACTGTCTAACCACAGTTACATTACATGACTTAAAAGAGTATGAACCATTATGCTTTGTGGATTCCACAGAGGTCTGACACATATCCAATCAGATTGTAATTTGTTCCGTACTGTCCATATGATGCAATCTGCTTATTGGGCCCAACTCCCCAAACCTGAAGAAAGAGGTGTTGGGGGTTCTGGCGCTAGAAACCAATGCTGCCACCCCTATTTTTGCCTTTGAAGTTGTTTTGTTTTCATAAATAGATGTTTAGGGCTTACTTTTATTCAGTTTTGGAACAGTTCGGAGAGTTAAGAGTTATTATTGTGATTTTTATGTTTCAAAACTAAGAGTTACAATATTAGTCAAGTTTTTTACTTAATTTGATTTTGGTTCTGCATCAAAACCATGCCATGAAATCTACAATATAGGAAACCAATTAGTAGTTACTAAAGCAGAGAAATTTGATGCCATTTCCAAACTTTATTGAATTAACGCTTTCTCCTTTTTTTTTTGGTTTTTTTTTTTCCAGATACCAGCATTTGCTGCATACAAACTTTCTGGTATCGCAAAAGGGTTTCTATCATCTCATGATTCAGAGGTAACCTCTATTGTATATATTTTCTTATTGTTGTCTATGGTATTTGCAGTGGCAGTAAAATGATTCTGTGTTATTTTTTCGCAGTAAAATGATTCTGTGTTATTTTTTCGAGAGCATTCTGCCATTTTTTGGCAGGGTGCCTTCGGGAACGCGGATACAGGTTTTTTAGAGCTTTAGTAACTACGTCACAGGTTTTGGAGTTTTCAGCAAAGAAGCCTCCCTTTATCGATACCAAACTTCTTCATTATCTCCAAGTAAAATCCCCTTTTTGAATGTTCTCTTTTTGTTTTTTAATTTTCTTTTTGCAATGCGAGAGCAGAAAAAAAAATTGTTCATTAATTCATACTTTAATTTAGTCTTCTTCATTTATTTGCAGGTTGTCTATATACTAATCCAAACAGAAATGATGAACTGATCCTTCAAGATATCAATTGTCTGTTTCCTAAAAACTTATATTTCAACCAGCTGACATTGTTTGAATTTTGTATAGCACACAAATATTAGTGTTCATTATCTTTAAGGGTGATTTATTTATAGATGAGTTTTCGTTTTACTGTTTCGTTGCACTTTCTGGTTAGTTTATCCTTTTTTCATAGTCCTCTTTACTATTAAGTTGCAAAGTTCTACTTTTCAACTTAACTTTTATTCAAAGGTAACTGAGACTGATATACAACAATGCATGAATTGAAAGATTAGAATAATGGGTAAATAAAGAATGATTGGTCTTTTTCTTTATTCTTAATATCAATCCAGCGGTAGTACATTACCAAAATGACCTTTTTTTTTTTACGAAATACGAGATATATCTCATGTCCATAATTATTTATTTACACCTAATTTGCACTTCACGATAAAATCGTGTTTTATGGATCTAAGAGCGCGTATGTGGGTGCACGCGAATACCCAAAGCCTAAAGCGTGTGGTGCGCGTGAAGCGCGCGTAAGAAGTGTATAGGTGCACGCGAAGCGCGCGTAAGACAAACGTGCGTAGCACGTTTGGACATCCTAACTACACGCGCGAAGCGCGTGTGGGAAGGATGGACAAGGTTTTGAGCCGTGCCGGAGGCACGGCGATATACCTAGTATAACAAATTTCATATTAAAATAAATTTTATAATTGAATAGAATACGAAAATACAAAATACAAATAGGTTTTTATGTGAAAAAATAACAAAATAAAAATTAAAAATCGGTATCGGGTACCCGCGGATCCTACCGGTACCGGATCCGGAACCACCAATTAAGGTTCTGAAACCGGAACCGAAAGAATCCGGAACCACTTCATATTAACGGGACCGGATCTGGAACCTTTAGGTTTCGATCCGAACCGTCCTTTTGACACCCCTACACATGATCGTTACTCGACATGATATTTTGTTGAATCTGTTTAACATCTTCTTCATATATTTCTCTCTTTAATCCAACTAAAACTACTTGAAAGTCTGCATTCCTGGTGAATTTTATTCCAACGTATGAAGTTGGTTTTTCCGATTTTTCTTATCCGTACAAGATTTTCTTTAATTTGTAAATTTTATTCTTAATGAGTCATGAGTATGACCCTTCACCTCCTTTAAGCTGACACATGTATCTATCATTTTCCATTTGAAGGCAGTTTTCAATTTTCAGGAGGAGTTGGTGCAATTCTGTCAACTTGGTCGCAATGCCCATCATTATCCCAACTGGTGTGTATTTAGCTTCTAGAGATTGTGTCAACAAAGTTTAAGTTTTGTTAGAATAACACCAAAATTTGACACCAAAATATTACATCTGCTTTTTAAAAGTGGTATGAAGGGCTGAAATGAAATAATATTTTTTCTGCAACTGTTCTGATTGATTTTCAATCAATAAAATAAACAGATGTAATCTTTGGTGTCAAATTCTAGTGTCCCTCTAGTAATGCCCAAAAAGTTTACCATGGGTTTCTAAATGAACCCTTTAGCCACTTGTGTCAAAAAAGTTTACCATGGGTTTCTAAGAGAACCCTTTAGCCACTAACCTTAACCTTGTATTTTTCCAAAAGTACCATTTGTTATCATCTGTCTTTTAAAATTAGCAGCGAAGATGATCTACATTGTCAAGAGAACTTCCTCACCTAGCCCTTGAATCATTCTCCGCGTGAACTCCACATGCCACTGTACCAAAGGATTGTATGATTAAGTCTGTAAGAAGATCCTGTCTATTACTTAATATAGGCCTGATTGGGTTTTCAGATACCTATACTTCATAGTTCATATAATTCCATCTCTGTAGAAAGTAGAAAACTCAAAATCACCACTACTCGAAAACTCGGCATTCCTTCTTTCTTTATTGTTTCCTTAAATAACACACATCTTTTTACTAGTGAGAAATAAAGAACAAAGAAAAAAAAATTACAAATGATGCATATAAAATCAAGAATCACGATCATCAAGAGAAAGACTAAGAGCCCATTCAAATGAAAAGAGAGAAATTATTTTAAATCTCATATCGCATTTGCTTTTACTTATTCTAGACCATTAAAATTAGCCAATGGACGTTCTGGACGTTCTGGATGCTAAAGCTACAGGTGGTACATTTTATTTTCTTGCGTTTTCTCACCCATTGGTTGGATTAAAATTAAATTCCAGCACCAGCTAAGCGCCGCCTTGTTGCATTTGAAACGGATACCTGACCAAGCCTGTCAGCTTCACTAGTTACTAACCGTTCCTGGAGAGGCATATAATGTCGAAGCCACACACCGGTATAAACCTGGAGATGAAAGAGACGAATATAAGAAAAGTTGAAACATAGCGGACCTCTGATTTTGAAGCAACATAGAATTTTTAAGTCTTATTCAGGCAATTTCAAGTCACGGAGAATTAAAACATGGCCCAAGCATAAAGAGCTTCATTTCTTTGAAGCCCATTACATTATCCTCTTACTGAGTAATGTAATTAAGTTAAGTCAAGCACCCTCAAAAAAGAGATCAGGGTACCTCAAGAACCTGAAGTTTCACCTTCAGTTCTATGCGGACTGTGAAAGCACATAGAAACATGCAATACAGAAACATCCATTTACACAAGTTTTTTACATTAGCCATCAGTAATAGAGTAAAGAAAAACCTTGTGGGTTTTCGGTAAAGCACTTCAAAAAGAGATCAGCTAAGAACTTTTCAAGACCTCAAGAATATGGAACTCACTTCAGTCTATATGGACAGAAACAACAGGCCAAGAGTGCATAATATGTGATGCATATATGCATTGCTTCAGAAAAGCCAGACTATCAATTTTGTAAGCGTTATCAACAGAAAAACAACTTCCCTCTATGATCCTTTCACCACAGGGACGGGATTACTCGTCAAGCAATAAATATATCAAACAGAGACCTGTATTTTCATTACATTAAACCCCCATCTTTGACTTTGTTTTTCTAACTGACATCCCGATTGTTCTTAATTTTTCATGAAATCTTTCCAGTACTGCACTTCTAGATGAAGTCAAAGGACGTAGCTGCTGGGACCCCCCTTGTATTGGGTTCTTGTGGTTGTGGTAACTCCACCCATTTCCACCTCATGGTCCTCTAGCAAATAATGCTAGATTGGACGCAAGTTCCCTGCTGTTGAAGTTTATTGGGATCGGGATGTGCACGAGTAGCAAAAGAAATAAGTCTTATTGCAAGGCTTATCTAGAAACACTAGTCCCTTCAGCATGGTGGGAAAATGGGGACCTACTGATATAATGATATGTCGGGTACCTTTTGATTCCACAAAAGTATCTCCAGTAGGGCTTGGTTTTAGGGTATCAAGACTCAGGTTCGGACCCCAAACCATAAACCCCATCTAAAATGTGATTGTGCTCAGTTTGGTGCCTTAGTGTACCATAGGAACCTGAGCCCAACCTCTTAAACAATATATATGAGGGACACATTGCCACCATTTGCATTCTTACCACGTTGCCACCTCCCTTGCAGAGCCCACATGGAGATGATCCAAGGGCTGTTTTTTTTTTTTTGGCGAGGATGATCTATTTTTGGCTTTTTGGACCATATTAATCTCTTGAAGTTGAAGCCACAACCAGTGAGACCCTTGTAACCTCAATATCTCCTTTTTGACGCTCTAGTTCAATTAACGTTGTTCAGAAGCACAATCTGGATTCACATACTCATAATGACTCTTTACTGTAAATCAAATGCTCATTCCATGTGTGATGCAGAACACACATTTCCGAGATTTCACTACATCGCGCACTAAACTAGTGATATACATTAAATTGATCCGAAAGAAATTTATGAAGAGAATGAGGAAACAGCAATTTTTAACATCAATGCTAACAGTTCATATAAAGAAAGGAGGATTTGCAATTAAAGAACGGAAGTACTAAGTAACTGAAGCAGTATTGAAACAACATGAGCTACAAGACTAACCTGTTGTGGTCTCATGATCTTTGTATCAGGATCATCTAGAGACTCCCGCCAGTGCGATAAGTACCCGGCCATGCGAGGGATTGCAAACAAAACGGGAAAGAACTCCGTAGGAAATCCCATTGCCCTGATTAGCAAAAAATGCAACTCATTATTAAGGCATATTATTACACTCCTAAGAGGACAAACATTATGCTGAGACATACCTATAAATTAAACCTGAGTAGAAATCAACGTTCGGATAAAGCTTCCTCTTAACAAAATAGTCATCTGAAAGTGCAGCTTTCTCCAATGCTACAGCTACCTGCAGTTAAATGAACTTAAAAAACGATCCCTAAATAAAAACAATCCCAATCTTTTTACTGAAGAGAAAGCAGGGTAATAAAGTATTGAGAACCTAAGAAGACTAGATTTGCTTTCAGAAAGATTGTTTTTCTTTTAGCTTGTTGTATGACAAGTCTAGATTAAAATCTTTCATTTAATATTCAACTTAAGTGGTCTCACTGTCTCAGTTATTTCAGATTCAGAAGAAAAGGTCCTCATAAATGCATGAAAACTCTTTTACTCCTCAGTTATGAGATGTGATATAGCCCAACAAGATTAGAGACTATCATCTTTTGTGTTTCGTAAAATTACTGAACTTTCATGCATATGTAGATACTTATGCATTTGGGCATCTTAAAGGTGAAGATCAGAAAAGTTTGAAAATGCCTGAAGTACCGCTCTGTCTTTTAGTTTTATTGCAGAGGTCCGCACCTTGTCACTATCCATAATATATCCACTAGCTCCACTGTCCACTGCAACCATAACTGGATATCCAAAATCTTCTCTTTGGACCTCACTGTATTTCCTATTCCCACTCTGCTTCACCATTACAAGTAGCCTCGATCCTCAACTAGCCCTCTCCATCAACTCTAACACAGACTCAACATGATCTAATTTCACTTCCTAAAAGGTCTTCTCCAAAACCCTTGAAGACCTACTAAAATTTGACGACAAGCTCAAATGCCAATATTATGGGTAGTTTGACGATTTTGTCTTCCAACAAAGAAGGTTTTCAGGAAGCCTTCTCGTGCATGATTACTGGGTTGATTTGGAGTTGTGGTCTTATCAGATTTGGTGAAGTTTCAGAGCATTCCCAAGTATAGAAGCGAGCAATGCAATGGGATCCACAATTCAGAAATCAGTACAATCTCCTCGTGAACACCCCTCGGATCATCTTTGCTTTTGTGAACATTATGTGGAGGATATGCTACTAAGAGCGTGGGAAAGAACAGTGAAGCCCATAACCTAACTTATTTCTGACAATAACCGTGAAAAAAATTGCTAATACTTGAAACATCGCGTTAACCACAAGGACTTGAAGCCATCTTTATTTCGATAAGCTCTACTACTTCATTAGATACAGCAATTACTAGTTCTAAGCCATTGAGGGGTTCTCATTTTATGCTCCTTTGTAGTAAAAGGTTGCAACAATAAGCTTGCTGAATTATTTGGCTAAAAGATATTTGGGGAGCATGAGATCGAAATTAGTAGCATTTTTCAGTGAATATAGGGTAAGAGAGCATAAGAGGTACTCACTCTGGCATGGAACACAGAGAAGAGAGGAGATACAGTGTGATTGCAGGGAGAAGAAATTGTGCTATGTGGGGCTAATATGAGCATTAGATGAACATAAAAAAGAACAAAAAAAAGAAGATGTAATTTGAGCATTAGTTAGAGTTGGTCCAATTCTAAGTGAGGCATGTCATATATTACAGATTACTGGAGGTGTATCTTGGTTTATCTGTATTGTTTGGGAATGTATAGGTCCCTATGTCTCAGTTTTCAAATCGACAGTACATTCAACAGAAACAAGAACTTAAACTATGTTATCTAGTATCTACTACGAATTTGCGATGAAATGTATTCAGAGAAAGAGAAACACCTCAATAAGCGGATCTCTACCAACAATGGAAAAGACTTCCTCTGCTAGCTTTCTTATGACTTTTGCACGAGGGTCATAGTTTTTGTATACACGATGACCAAAACCTGACATCTTGCGCTTCCTGTATTATACATCACCATGTAAAAAGCATAATGAAGAGCATACAATCCAGAAGATATACAATATTCTTCTCTCATGAATAAGGGAAAAGAAAGAGCAAGCAGATATGACACTCACCTGTTTTTCACATCTTCAATGAAGCTGGGGATGTTCTCAACTGTTCCAATCTCATTTAACATCTTAAGCACCGCCTGTGATCACCAAATTGCAAATTAAACAATGTTTATGGATAACAATATTAACATTCTTCAAGGTTTATAGAATACAACAAAACCACAATATTAAAACCACTAGTAGCTTGATTTTTGAATGCTTAAGCCTTAATCTGAACAAGTACACATTTGAAGTGTAAGCTTAAACTTTGGAGGAGACTAAATCTCAGTTAAAACTTAAAACCATTAGTAGCTTGATTTTTGAATGCTTAAGCCTTAATCTGAACAAGTACACATTTGAAGTGTAAGCTTAAACTTTGGAAGAGACTAAATCTCAGCCTATATGTTTCGAAGCATGGAGTAAGAACCAGTTAAAAAAAAAAAAAAAAGACTTCATGGGTACCTCATTTGCTCCACCATGAAGAGGGCCATATAATGCTCCAACAGCACCAGCAAGAGCTGTGTAAACATCCACGCCACTGCAAATGAAGTGTCAGGCATTTTATACAAGCTTTTGAGGTCAATGTTTTCAAATGTGGAATACGAGGGACAAGGTGTTTTAAAAACTGAAAGCATGACTAAAGCCTTAAAGACATGAGGTGAAATCTCATGTGTACAGCTCTTTAGAAGAATACGAGAAGAAAGTTTCTAAAAGTATATGAACAAAAAAAAGAAACATAGACCTGCTCCGTATTTGTTCTTATTACAATGTAACACAGAATAAAAAGTAATATAACTTAATACAAACTTTTTTTTAAGTTCATCAACCTAAGATTGTATGCCACAACCAGCAAATAAACATGAGATCCACACCTCTAATATGAAGCATTATAAGTGTATAGGAGGTGTGTGGTGTGTACCTTCATTGAGTTGAGTCTCAATGGGTATAGGCACATGCCATAGAAAAACCTTTACCTTTTTAATAAAATTCATTTTGAGAAAGCTTCATCCCAAGGATTACCTGTTTTTCTTTTTCTTTATCCTTTTTCCTTCTATTTTTTTTTTAGCTTACTATTTATTAAACATCATTTGGGAAAAGCCTTTTTAAAACATCATTTGAAAGAAAACGTGTTTGCACTGCAAAAGTTATATGCATACCTAGATGCGAGATGCCTGGCAGCAGCAGTGGAGCAATTCATTTCGTGTTCTGCATGGAGTATGAACAGCACATCTAGAACACGAGCTAGTCGAGGGTTGGGCTTATAAGACCGGTTGCCTCTGCAATTTATAAGGAGCATAATTTCAATTAGATCGAAAGAAACCTAAAATCCCATAATGCACCACGCACATACATAAATATGTTCACTATAAGCTAATGAAAAAGAACATATACAATGCACTCAGCTTCACTTAATGTGAAAACTATAGCTATGCTGAATTGTAACTCTGGAAACACAGGAACATTCCCAAGATTATACTTCTATGATTTTCTTGAAAAGGGTTATTAATATGGCGAATATCAATATATCATTTGTGAGAGTAAGGATCAAATCAGATGTACCAATTCACACAGTAATATGACACCTAACGAAAGACCACAAAAATGATGTTCTCTTGTAAATAAATGTGGAAACAAGATATTAGTCAAACTTACAATGAATCCAGCATGTATAAGAAGTTCTCCGAGTAAGAAAGACTGCTGGAAGGAAGAACAGGAGGCCTTCCAGCCATCCTTAAATAAGCTGCTGCAGCAATTGTCGGTGCCTATAGGATAGCATATGATTTTTTTCTTGTTAGTTTCTATAGTATAAATCAAATTGCAACCTATGACTCTAAGCAGTATTGCTGCAATAATGATAAAAACTTGAGGTTTTGCAAGCTAAGAGTACAGAAGATAAACTTAAGTATGACAAATGGTAGAGTAGAAGAGAACAAAATAAACAATATACAGATAAACATACCTTTCCAAGTATACGTGCAATTTGTTTATCTCTCACTTGTTTTGAA
This sequence comes from Macleaya cordata, assembly GCA_002174775.1. NCBI lineage: Eukaryota > Viridiplantae > Streptophyta > Magnoliopsida > Ranunculales > Papaveraceae > Macleaya > Macleaya cordata. The sequence continues at coordinate 28,875 of MVGT01001959.1, read as the reverse complement.
TTGTAAAGATCTTGGCCCTGTTCGAGAAAAAAAAAATGTATTAACACTTTGAAATGCCATAAGTATATCTGCACCCTTGATTTCTTTCTTCCTAATTTTTTCTTTTTGCTCAATTGATAAAACAAAAAGGTAAGGTTCAAACAAGACATGCACAATTTAACATTCTACACTTCATAGCTCATAGTACAATATCTAAAGGTTTCTTCGTCCTACTGATAAGGAATTACAAAATCAAGCAATCTCCATCAGATGCAAGTCAAACTAAATCTTTTGGAACATAATAGGATTACAAGCCTGGTGGCCTATGACTGTCATGCTAAAGTACAGGGGAAAAAGACAAGAAACAGTGGTCAGAGAGCTAGGATGCAATCTAACAAAACTAAAGCACGGCTACAACATGTAGAATTAGCAGCCCAGTATTGTACACTTAATTCACTAGAAATAACCAGTTAAGAGGAAAAGTGTGCAGTCTGGGCTATCCTAAATTCCCAAAATCTCAGATAAAGTCTTAGAAATCACTCCAAGTGCTGCAAATATGAATTTCAGAGAATGAAAACCTAGGATTTTAAGGTTGATTGGAGCTTGGTGAAAAATGAGAAATCCTCTGTGAAAAATCATATTTAATTAAAAAACAAAGCCATAAATAGAGAAGATTAATTTGTTTAGGGATTCAAGGAAATTTAGGAATTCAAGAAATTTGGGGACTACAAGAAGCATTAATGTTCAGGAAAGATTGAAGTTCACAGATCTTTATGAAAGTTGGACATGGTTGAAACCAATGTTTTCAAACGACCCAAACCTTACTAAAAAGGTATAAAAGCTCCCATGAAGTGGATTTTGTAGTACCTCATATCATAGGTGTCACCTTCTTGCATATGATGGTGGGAGTAGGTTTTAATAGTTAAAATATTTCAAGTTTAGTATCTATTCTTCTTTCTAAACCTTTTATAGATAATAATAAGCATTTTTAAATCAAACAACATTAGATATTCGATATTGAAACATCAAGATAAACGTATCCTTCCTTCATTTGTCATGTATCAACTGTCAATGTTACATGATCTTATCATTTATTACTAAACTACTCTAAAACAGAGGACCAATATTTGAGGAATATGAGAACAATCATTAAACTACCCACTTACCCTGAGAGCAGGATTCGCATCAGGATGGAAAACAGAAAGAGCACTCATTGCACTGCACAGCACACCCATTGGGTGCGCATCATGAGGCATTGCCTGTATGATATCCTGAAAAAGCAAAGCATGAAGATCCAACAATCACTAAGGAAAAAGGCCAAATTTTGTTTCAGCTTCCCATTATTAGTATTAAATATGTTTCTGCCTTTACATAAGGTTCTTTCACCAAGTCTGCGGGAAATGATTAAAGTTTTCCTTGTCATTTTTATGATGAAAGCTTCACTTACCAGTACAGTATGCTCAATTAACAAACGCACTCTCTCCCATACCATACAACAAAGAAACCTCAAGACTAACATGTACATAACAATGGGCATCCTGCCCCAACTCATTTGGCTAAAAGGCGAGAGCATTCACAATTTGAGGCAATAAAAGAGTTATATCATTCAACACAGTGCTTGTATTCTAGCTATGCTCATATATGGAAAGGACCAACTTAGGCAAACCCATGGTCGTTATTTTGGAGAGGGAAGAATTGGTGTATATGTTATTAAGAAACAGCTGCATAGGCATGTGTTTGACATGGGTACGGACTATGGAGTACTGGATTGGTGTCAACTGTTAATATAAAAAAACTCTCAACTCATTCGGCTTCAAGGGGGAAGCCTTTACCATCCAACGCAATAAAAGACAAAGAGTCATATCACTCATTCCCTCAACACCGCACTCACATTCAAACCATGTTCAACTGTCAACATATAACACTCAAACTCATTCGGCTTCAAGGGGAGAGCCTTTACCATCCAAAAGGCAATAAAAGAGTCATATCACTCATTCACTCAACACCGCACTCACATTCCAACCATGTTCATAGATGGAAAGGACCAACGTCAGCGAACCCATGGTCTAGTTAGAAGAGTTGGTGTATATGCCATTTAGAAACAGCTGCACTGATATGGGGTACGGGTGTCAATATTTGACATGGGTACAGAATATGGAGTACTGGATTTGGCAAACCAGAAAAATAAAAGGACACAAGTTACTCAAGTTTTATATAACTTAAAATGTTATTCTTTTTCTGATAGGTTATATAAGGACATTATGGATTATACGATTTGGCGTCTTATAATAAATATATGGAAAATGCTATTAAGCCCACCGAAATAAGTACCTATATGTGTACCTACTCATGTGGCAGCATCTTGGAGATGCATATTTAAGACTTACATATGTAGGTACTTTTTTCGGTGGGATGAGTAGGCCTTGGGACTCAACTCTTGTCTTATCAGTAGTAGTGAGTCTTCTTCAACTAGCTCTTTTATGTTTATAAAGAGACTATTATATTTTTTATATTACAAGTGCTGCTCCCCGTGGGAGTTCGGGCCGTGTCTCAGTCCCAGTGTGGTTGATCACCAAATACCAACAAAGAAAGAAAATAACTACGTTCAGTGCCATACCTTCTACAAAGACAACTTAGATTGGAATAGTAGAACTCATAATCCGAAAGATATCTAATATTTCCCATTGAGGAAAAGGAAAACTAAAAAAGATGGAAGTGTAGCAAAAGAGTCTATCAAGTCCAATACATTTTTGATAAGAGATATTCCACCATTGTGCACTGAGATCCTTTCTCGTGCAATCCGACGACTTGGACTGAATAAGGTTTAGTAAATGTTCTATGCTTGGAGCCATCCCTCAATTTTGGGTTCTTTAGAAAATCGTACCCAATAAGTTAGTAGTTCCAGCCACAGGCAAAACCCTTGCGGTGTTGAGTCACTTCCAGGCGACTATTGGTACAATTTCCACTCCGTAAATGTGGTATAGGTTCTGGTCCCACTTTTCTACACCTCCATCACCATATCCTCTCCATTTATCTTCTGTCACTTCTATTTGGTCCCCCTACCATGTGGAGAGTTTCTCGCCTCACCAGATTTCAGTCTCAATAAAAGTCGTTTGACCCCAAATCTCCCAACATCATTTTGACATCATACAAACAAGGTGGTACCTAGGTTAAATAACAGTAGCTCTCTATGGATGATCTCATAGTAATACTGCATTTTCTTTTAATTACACTAGATACCTAGGTTGAATTGGTTGATGCATGCAAAATAAGACAACTGGAACAATAACGCACCAGAATTCCCTGTGGAACGGCTGAATGTTGAGAAACTGCAAATTCCCAGTCTGCCAATTGGTTTTGAGCCGGCAAATTCCCATACACTGAAAATGCAAAAACCAGTTAGGATGCTAAAATTTGTAACAAAAGGAAACCCTAATATGACACAGAAGAAAAGAACTTTCTCAATGAAACGTACTTAAGAGATAGGCCACTTCTAGGAAGGAGCTACTCTCAGCCAATTCCTCGATCGGGTAGCCTCTGTATCTTAGAATTCCTTCATCTCCATCTATGTAACAAATCGAAGAACGGACTGGGGCAGTGTTAAGATACCCCGGATCATAAAGCTTAAGCCCTTTGTCATTTTTTCCAGTTGTTATCTGTAGAACCAAAAACCGAAAGCAACACTTTATACAGAACGATAAAGGAAAAAATCCAATCTTCACCAGAGTAAGAAACTCTAAATTATAGAACAAACCCCAATTCGCACATAAAAAACAATTTGTTAATTAGGGTTCAACTAAGAATTAAGAGCTACCAAAAAATAAAAGAAAAGCAATCTTTTTTCTGCATAAATAAGCTCCTTAATAAAAGATATTTTTTCTTCTGGAGCAAAAATTTGCGATCCAAACAAGCTCTATACTCGCCAAGAACGAGATTAAATCCCAATTCAAACAACCCTAGGTTCAGAAAACTTAAATTAGGATCCAAAATTTTCAGCTATTTTTTTTTACCTTCTTCAAATCGGTAGCTTTAACAGTTCCATCTTCAGAAACCTGAACTTGGTACTTCTTTCCAGTTCTTTCATCGATGATCGTCAATGAACCACTTAGATTTCCAGGAGGAGGAACAACATGTTGAGCTGAAACACAAGACGTTTCAATAGACCCTTGAAATCCGGTTGTAGATTCAGAAGAAAGCAAATGGGCTGAAAGTACAGCTAATCTTGCCCTAGCCAATCTCGAGTGATCAACCGTCTCCATTTTTTTAGGTCAGAACACAAAATTTACAAACCCTAATTCGATCACGAACAATGAAAATTTCTGAAAGAAGAAGAAGAAAATATGAACTCTTTCTTTTCTGAGATCGACTCTCATGTTTTGTTCGACAATTTAACCCGAACTTACACGGATAAGAGTGGCATAATTAAGGAGAAAATATTAAATAAACAATGAAACATCAAAATCAAAATGAGAAAATCAAATCCAACGGTTAATATTTGTCTACGTGTTATGAAAATCAACAATTGGTTATAGATTACGGTCATTAAGATTTTGATGTAGTTTAATATGGTGAGATAGTTGTAGTATATCATAAGAGTCCAGATTGCTTTTTCTAGTATAGGTGTTAAAACGTGTAAGATGAAGAAGTTTAAGTTTATCAAGAATGGAGAGTATCCACCTACGGCAGATAATGTGATAATGTCGTCCTTATTTTTTAACCGTTGGATTTTCTTAGAGATGCATTTTGAATCTGGAGGAAGTTTTTGTTCTGTTTTATCTTAAAAAAGCCCTAGCGTGGACGCTAACGAAAATTGTCCGAAATTCAGTTTTGGGTGGGGCCCAATTGATAATACGCTCTTGCTTGGGTATTAGGTATTTTCTTGGGAACCTGAAAATTTGTTACGTGTAATTGGATTGGGGTGACGTTGACTTTATCCGTCAGAATGTTATTGGGACATTGGTCCGCGGGATAACGTTTTTACCCAAAGGCATCTAGAAGTATAGGACTTCTTGTTCATTGGAGGGAAACGAAAAATAAGCCCGTTCGCCGGATTTTGCTGTAATTTTCACGTTCAAGCCTTGCCCGAACCTGTAATCAGAATGATTATCTGGCCCAACCTGAAGGTTGGATGGGAGAGGTTGGGCCTACTACCTAGGGTCTTTGAAGTTCGACCTGGCCTATAAGAGCATCCACAGTGATGTAGGGTAAAAAGCTATTTTACCTTACTGTTATTTAGCTTACGAGAACCTCATGCACAGTGGTAGTTTTTTAAAAAAATTTGAGAAATTAATAAAAAACTAATTTAAAGGATATAATCGTAATTTAAAAAAAGTAAAAAAAATTAAAAAAAAATAAAATATATCAGGCGTGGTTTAAGAACCACGCCTGATGCTAGGCGTGGAGCCTCCTCCACGCCTGATGCTAGGCGTGGAGCCTCCTCCACGCCTAGCAATTTTTTTTTTTTTTTTTAAAAATGGTTTTTTTTTTGTAAAAACTAAAAAGATGCCCCCACTAAACCCCAATCACATAGGGCCCACACGGAAAGGATCTAAAGGCTGATTTTTTTGTAAAAATGATCTCCTTACCTTATACTTCATCATACCCGAAAATCATCCAATTCTAAAATTTCTAACCTCATCAAAAGTTAGTTACATATTTGTACTAAAATTAAAGCTTAAAAAACATAAATTTTTTTAAGATTTTGATGAGATGATTTGAGAGGGTTAGAAGTTTTAGAATGTGTTGATTTTGACATATGATGATCTACACGGTGAGGAGATCATTGTCACCACAAATCAACCCTTAGATCA
>MVGT01001959.1:0-20091 GCA_002174775.1 Macleaya cordata | reverse complement strand
AAAAAAAAAAATTATGAAGTGAGAAGATCTATTCAATTTTAGTACAAAACAGCCTCCATATCCCGTGCACACGGACAATTGATTTTTTTAATGGATAATTAGAAAGTAAAAGAATTTTTAAAGAGAAAGAGATTTATTATAATTAAAAAGTGGATTATAATTACTATAAATTTTTAAAGAGGGAATTTTTAAAGAGTGATAAATGGCATGATTTAAGGGGAATGCTTGGGAGAGACACACATGGCAGAGCCCCCATATCCCGTGCAAGGCACGGGGGCTTGTTTAAAAGAAATTAATTTTTTTTATTAGATAATTAGAAAGTTTAGTTGTTTTAGAATTTTAACTACTATAAATTTTTAATGAGAAAATTTTTAGGGAGAATGAGATTTGTTATAATTAGAAAATTTAGTTGCTTTAAGATTATATTATTATAAATTTTTAAATGGAGAATTTTTAAGGAGAAATAAATTTGAGAGAAAGTGACACGTGACATGATTTAAGGAGAATGCTTATGAGAGAGACACGTGGCAGAGAAAGGCTTCTCGTATAGTATATTACTAGTTTTATAGCCCGTGCTAAGCACGGGCCTTTTTTTTAAAAAAAGGTTTTCTATTTTTTTAAATTTTTTTTTTAAAATTCAAATTTTTTTTTAGTATTACTTTAAATTTTTGCCGTCCTAATTTATTGTCGTAACAAATATAACTGAATGATGGTTCACACTCTTTGAAGTGCCCTTCGTAAGATAAGTCCTCTTAATTTTGTTTGTTGCTAGAATTGTGAGAATTGCCTGAATTATATGGCTTTGAAACACATGAAGTATTGAGTGTGAACGAAGCATAGAAACTACTACAAATGCACGAAAGTCGAAGATAAGTCTGCCCATATAGCGAGAGAAACTACTACAGCATAGAGAAAGTCGCCCATAATAACTTGCCCCAAAAAATTTCGAATTCAACTTACTATTATCAAAGTACTTTCATGAACAACCACTAAAAATAACGATAAATTAAATTACTAATAATTAAATTGTTCATCTTGTTCTTTTTTTTTTAATAGCATTTCGCTCTTTTTGTTGTCCCACTGGCTAAATGAGCATCCGTTTCTTCTAATTTTTATTCCTGCACAAAAATTGAATATTTTGTTAGTTTTTTCACAATTCGTTATATCCATAATATATAATTTTTTTTTACCTAGATGTCTAATTTTCTGCAGGTTTTCTTTGATGGGTGTTTTTCTGGATCCTTTTCTGCTTCATTTGCATTTGATATTGTGTTTGNCATCAAAAGGTATACACCAACTTATGGCGCCCACATAAAAATGATCAAGAGGTTGATTTTTTGGGATGATGTTCTCTACATCATGTACATTATCCTCACAAAAAAAATCATATCATTCTAAAACTTCTAACCCTTTCAAACATTAGTTAAAAAGTTAAGTATATATAATTGAGCAGTCTATTTACCGTTTAATTTTAATAATTTTCAATGGTAAAATGAATGGGTCATTGTGGGCTCTAGAAGTCATTGTAAACTCATTATAAACTTTCGATGTATGCAGATCCTGTATATATATAAGAATTAATAGAGTTAGAGAGGAAAAAATAGGGAAGATGAAAGACGTTGAAGTAGTTAAAAAGAGTGCTATTCATTGCATTTTGTAGTTATTCTTAGACATAGAAACCACTTGATCATACTCTTAGTACATTTGACTTAAAATATATCTTGTAAAGGACCTATATAAATTTATATTTTACCTAATAGTTGTGCATCCCTCCCATAAATCTTTGGTAGTGGGAGGTCTTGGGATCAAAACTTCTCGGTTGTGGTATTACCGTTAAGTTTGTCCTATGTAATTTACTAATAAATATAGGTAAAATGTTTTGGCGGTTTCTCTGCGCATGTTGATTGGCGGCTTTCCTACATTCTTAGGTGATGATGTTATGGCGGTTTCTTTGTACTTCTCACACGTCCACTACGCGTATCTACGCCTTAATGTAACCTGGGCAATAGTCCCATTTCAAAAAAAAAAAAATATTTATAAAGTTTATTCTAATTTTTTTATTCTTGAAAATTTCGCATCAAGTAATTTTTTATAGAGAAATGCTATGGAGCAATACCCTTAAAGGGTTGCTTCAATCCCACCCCTAATAGCAACAAAACAATTGATAGATTTGAAATCGGCACTACAATTTATACCTCTCTTTTCAGTGTTTTCTTTTTTCCTCAAAACCCATAAAAAAATCCAATGATATTTTCTAGGAGTAGGTGAAAAAAGAAGAAGGAGCTTAAAACTTGTTTACATGACTACACAATAAAAACCAGAAAGTATAGATTAATTTAATGGAGAATGAACCATCTTTAGCTTTACAATCTCTATAAAACCTAATTTGATTTTCAAAATCTAAAAACCTACTTCCAAAATAAATATTATGTTTCAGATTTGGCCATCTTTTGCATAAAATCATCTAAGAAACCCATTTTGTGTTCTTAGAAATTGAAATCTATTTCCGAAACCGACATCATTTTTTTTTCGGAGAATGGCCAAAACCTCCAAAATTTGAAATTTCTTATCCAAAAACTCTATGAACATTTTATAATTGCCAAAACCCCCCAAATCCCCCCAATTTCATTTTCTTGACTTTTTTGCCCTTATTTGATAAGAAAAATTCTTTTTTTAAAAGTCTTTTATTTTTAGTTAAAAATTATTATAAAGCTTAATTTTTCTCCAAAAATATATTTTATCTAGATCTTTCCTAAAATTTCTCCATAAATTATGTTTTTACAAACTAAATCTAAATTTTATTCTAAAAGAATCAAACAATATAATGAAAATGTCCTTTTTAGAGGAAGATGAACTCAAAATAACTTTACACAATAAAAATTGAAACAATGAAGCTTTATGTACATCAAAATAATGTGCAAAAATTGAAAGACATAAACAAAAATTAATTTGTATAAGCAAAAAATTATTTTGCATAAGAAATAAACTATTATCCACAAATAAAATAGCATAAGAAAAATAATTTTGCAATTGTAGAAATCAAATTAGGATTAAATCTGGAACTGAAAAATAAAAGTGCTATGCAAATCGAAATTTTTTTTTTAAAAACATGCGAAAGAAACCATTGCTACGAATCAGTGTAGCATAAAAGATTATTACTAACCTAAATTAAATCTGTATTTAAAAAATAGAAACATGCTTGTTTTGTCGAGAAATTAAAATCAATATTCTTCGTGATGAGTTTAACTCTTGAGTTTGATGAAAACACAAAAACTATGAAGAAGAATATATGTAGAATTTCATTGAAGAAAAAATATTTAATTATTTTAGATATTCTTCACGATTTGGACTAGTGGAGTAAACAGATATATGATCCCTAAAAAAGTAAGACAGGTAAAATCAATAATAAAAAATTGGGAGTTTTGGCTATTATTAAATATTTGTAGAGTTTTTGGTATTTGGCAGTTAAAAGTGGGAGTTTTGGGCAAAATTATATTTTTCTTTTTGGTTTTGATTTTAGATTTTCAAAAGCAACATTTTTGAAATCTAACCCAAATTTCAAAAACTTTGAGAGAAAAATAATGGCGTTCAAGGGTTTATAAAGTCCTCGTTACCATTTTCTTCCTCGTTTTAGGTGAGAGAAAAATGAAAAGGTTATTTCGAGATTGAGAGGCAGCCTCAATTTGATTAGATTAAATGGACACAATGGTTTGTCTTTCTCCAATCCCCAAGCCCTAGATCATCGTCACCAATAAAAAAATAAGCCCTAGCTAGATCAACCTCTTTTTATCCGCAAAAAAAGCTACAGATTTTTAATTTTTCATTAAAGTTTTGAATCTACTTTATATCATATTTGACTTTATTAAATGTTGGTATATGTGCGCAAGGTACTTACAAATTAACACATATAGTTTTTGTATTGATAGATAAGTATTATCTCAGTGATGCTAGTTTTCCACTTGCATCAGGCTTCTTGACACCATATCGTGGGCTTGGATATCAGCTTATTTGATTACCGAGGACATGAGCCGACGAATGCAAAGAAGTTATTCAACTAATGTCCCCCATCTTTACGTAATGTGATAAAACTAGTGTTTGGTGTGATGAAGATGCGATTCGCCTACTTAAGGAAACATTTATCATATTCTGTGGATACACAAATAAAGCAAATACTAGCTTGTTGTATTGTGCATAATATAATACGAGATGCGGATCCAACTGACAATATATAGTGATGAATAGAAGGATGCCCATAAGGAGGAACGCGGTGAATTTTCTAACTAAAGAGAGGATGTGGCAAAACTTGAACCTAAATCAAGTTAGACAAGAGTTAGAGATGAAGATGTTGAATTACTATAATGCTCGTAATTAGTTTTATTACTTTAAATCTATGTTGTAAGACGTAATAGTTAATACGTACCATGTGAGAATTTATATTATGTTTTATGGATGTTTATAATCATGGGAATGATATGATATTGATGTTATGAATTTATAATTTTCTTTTTTCATGGATATACTTTTATTGTTTTGAATTGTAAGGTATAGTATCCCAAATTAAAAGCCAAAAAAAAAGATAACGTAATTTGAATGGATGCTATGGATAGAGTAATTAATGTTAGATACTTTAAACGAATAAGCTCTTATCGGGAATAAAGCCAAGGGAGGGCAAGCGGCTTAGAAAGCAATTGCATTTATAACTGTTGTAAAGACTATGCAATCCTTTTACTGTAAAAAATTAACGAATGACACTATCTAAAGTCGGTTAAAAACTATGAGGAGGATGATAAAAATGTGCAATATTTTCTTAAAGTTAGTGGATTTGGCTGGTCTGATGAGAATAAGATGGTCATGGCTGAGTAGCGGTATCAATGGGTACCCGTTTATCTAGAAATGAACTAGTACCAAAATCATTTAGTCCGATTTTGGATCCTTATTTTGTGTATTCGATTAAAATTAGGTCCAAAATGGTAGGAACTGATTAATTTCAGATCCAAACTGGTTACACCCGACGGACACCCAGTTTCTAAGAAATTTTATGATCTTATAGTTTAATCCAATCTAAAAAGGTCTTTCGACTTTTTATTCTAGTTATCGTCTTCATTCATAGAGCATATTTAATAAGAACTGAGCCTGTGTTTGTTATCATATCCAAGATAACCTAAAAGTTCTTCAAACAACAATTACAAGAAAGATATACTAAAATAGAGTCATCTAATACAAAGAAGTAATCAAAAGTGTAATTCCACCAACTGATTTGGGTGATTCCTTAAACTTTTAACTGCCATTACTACCTCTCCCTCCTCTTACAAGTTTTTCTTTAAAGATTATCTGTATCATTCGCAACTCCATTAATAAAACTTAGGTCAAGATTCATCAAAACCTTTAAGTCCTCTTTTTTATAACTTTTTCTTTACTTAAATAAAAGAAAAAAATAATCCAATGACCATTGATGGTACAACAAATCTCATATTAAATTAAGATGATTTTATGGTCTAATGGAGTACTAAAAGCGCATAAATATAAGTTTTTTTTTCATGGGAAGCAAAGGAAAAAAGAAAACTAAAATGGGTAGTGGGTATCGGACGGGTATTCCGGTTCCTAGCGGCTTCAGTTTTGGAACCACTGATTATGATACCGGACCGAAGCGGCTTGTAAAATCCCGCACCTTGGGTGTACTTACACCCCACTTGGGTATAAATATCCAAAGCCCGAAACATTAATTAAGCGGGTTTTGAAATGCATTTTGGTCCATCTCTCTTGGGCTTGGTCAATTTAGGCCCAACAAAACTGGGTTTGGGTCTTAGTCAATTAGGTTAAATAGGGCCCACGTCTAAATCAGGGTTTTCAAATAAAACTTAATATGGTTAGGCCTGTCCGTATACCCACGCAAGTCATTGGGGCTGACTAGGGTTCTAGGTCCACATGACTTATGCCTCTTTATCTCTTAAAACATGGCAACAGTGAATTTATAACTTTGTCGGATGCCACACTATGTAATAATTGTTCAAAATAGTAGAAACTTCAGAGGTTTTGTTAAAAATGTGTCTACATTGTCATAATATTTTGAAAATAATTTTAAGTCAGAAAAACTCACATAAAATAACACATTCATTAGACCCTATTCAACTGATAGGTCCTGTATGACATTCACTTAAAAATTTATGGTTAACGCTCAGTGTGTCGGAACCACATTTTGTCAAAACCTTCTAAAACTAGACTCAGAGACGCACATCTTTTGTATTTCAGCCTAAATATAGTTCCTCAAAAAGTTATTCAGATAATAGGTGCAACCCAGCACATGCGCAAATAGTAGCAGATTTTAGTTTGCAATACTCGATTGTAAAATATGAAAATATAATTTACTCATTTCCTAAAATCATGAAATTTTTACTATAACCTCCCCTCGATCTCACGAATCCATAGGTGCAACCGAAAACAAAATTCCGTAAACAAAACATCAAATATGATCCAACTACTACCTGCTGGTAAGAAAACCCAGCGTGCTGTCCAACATCGAAATCGACCTAAAACAACCATAAAACGTCCCGTCTTGTCCAAGTAACTTCTTTAATCTTTATTCAAGTAAATAAAACACAATAAAATATCATGGAAGACTTACCTGGTCTTCTTCTTCTCAAACGTGTCACAACTCGCGTTCTAACGTATCTCTTTCACTGATCTGTGAAGAATAAAAAGAACGGGGTGAGCCAATACTCAGTAGGGCTCATAAATCATCCTTCATAGTAAAAACAACATATCAAACCACTACAAAAATTGAGGCCTTTAGCGACGGTAAAACTCCGTCGTTAAAGATTGAAAACCTTCGCAAAAGATCATTTGCGACGGCAATAATTCCGTCTTATAAGCCGCTGTCGTTAATAGTATTTGCGACGGTATTCTCCATTATTAGTGACGGCATATCCATCACAAAAAAGTCACTAAAACAGACGATAATTGACTTTTCTCGACGGTGTTTACCCGTCGTTAATAATAAAACTCCGTCACGCAAGATCAAGTTTATTTGCGACGGAATTTACCATCACAGATTAATTGTTTATTTTTTAAAAGTGGAGACGGCTCATACCGTCGCTAAAAGTCCTTCGGTAAAAAAAATTTAAAAATTTATACAAATGGCCTTCAAAATACCTGTTCACTACATAAAAACAAAACCAACTCAATCCATTCCATTTCTCCATTCAAACACTACAAATGGTTCCATTCATTTCTAGCACTAACATATTTACATCCAATTCAATTACATCTACAAAAGTCAAATCCATTTCATTTAAACTATATCAAAGCCCTTGAGCACACCGACATTAAGAGACTGCAGAGGTTGCAGAAATTAAGAGGCGTTAGCTAAAATGGTACCCATCTTGAGACCCTTCAAGCTCATCGATCACAAACAAAAGAACCAACAAAAACAAAAATTATTTTCACCTGCAAAACCAAATCATAAAAAACATAGAAACCTTCAACATCATACCCAAACCGCAATGCCACAAAAAATAAACAAAATGCACAAACATACACACAACAGATTCATAAGAAATGCTGCTCATTTCATATATTGTTCATAGTGGTCTGATGGTCATGTTGTTGTGTTCCAAATCAAAAATAAATAGTGTTCAATTTGTTTTAAGTGGTCTTGTGCTGCTGCAATGAATGATAATCTCATTTCATATAAGAAAAAATTTATTATCTCATCAGCATGAGAGTTATAGAATCATATTATTGTTTAGGGGTTGTGTACCTAATTAAAAAAAGAATAAAAAGAACACAAAACTAACGAGCAACCACAACAGAACAGAGGAAGAGGGAGAAAGCTGCTTCGATGGTCCTGATCATTGTTTCACTTGTTTGTTGCTTCCAAGATCTCACCTTTGTTTTAATTGTACACAATTCAAAAGGAGAAGTGGTTTCCAAGGAAGATATATTATACTGCAAATCAAATAAAAGTTACCAAAGCTAACTTATTCAAATCTAAGGATGCATAAATATTAAAAGCATAACAATCTCAAGTTTAAACAGGTTTGTATCTATCTTATAAAAATAAAGCTAGAATTTCATTTTTGTTGCCAAATTAAAATCATCCATCGTTACTGCTTTAGTCTTATAGATATAAAAAACACTTGCTGGAAACAACCATCACAATGTCAAAGAAAAGTCACACCATTTGAAATGCACTTAATAAGAACTCTGATCTCATTAATTTTTTGAATGTTTTGCATGAAGTATTAAATTTCTTAGCAGGTACGAGATTACTAAAAACTTACAATTCTATACAATCGAAAGCTAATGAAAGATAGTTTTTGCAAATCTTACTTGAATTGACACATATAAAATGCTTAGGAGAAGGTAGCTTCAAGAAGTTAAGACTTATGATAGCATTAACTCTACCTGCGAAACAACAAAGTCCATTGAGTCTGCAATTGAAGGCAAATGACACAATTTGAAAAAACAAGTTTGTCAGGATATGAAGACTTCATAAGTAATTCAAAGTATCAAACAATCAATAAATACTCATTGGCAACTATATGTAATAAGAAAATGAACCTGCTTATAAGATAAAGGTGATGTTAAAGGAGGAAAGTCAAAGGGTTAATTTAATATCAGGGAAAAAACAGAGAATGAAGTTCTCTAAACTGTCTCCTAGAAAAAGTATGCACATTAACATCAATCAAACTCCACCAGCGTAAGAAGTTGAGAATGATTCAGTTTCTTTTGCCACTTCAGATTTTATGAACCCCGTGCTTAAGAAAANATCCCATCAAAAAAAAGTTTACGCTAGCATAATTGGCGATTTTGCAGCAAATAATGCTAGAAGAACAACATTTAAGTGATCATGCTCTTCTTTATTTTTTTTTGAGTGGCTTCATTACCAGGAGAATTTTTAGGGTATGATTGTAGGCATTGTTGCATTGACATTAGTTTGGATCTCATACAAGAACTATATTAATTGTGCCTCACAAATTGTTTTGAGATAGTTAAATTTTTTTTTAACATTTACTAATTTTTACTATTAATATATAGGGGCCCCATTTTATAAGTTTGCCTCGGGCCCCCAAATCTCAGAGACGGCCCTGGGAGAAGCTATTGGAAAAGAAAAGAAAAAGAAGAGGTTAAAATCACTTAAGTGAGTTAAAATCACTTAAGTGACTAGGACGATATACTTATAGAATTCAATTACATGACTTCAAAACAAAAATCAAATAACATTTTTCATTTCTCCAAATAGAATTTCTAACTATATGAGAAAGGTGCTAACATGTATGAGATTTTAACAATATCTAGCCAACTAAAGCAAAAAACTCACAAAGTTAGCTCGTGCTAAAAATCTATAGACTAGCTGTCTTTAGTTTTCATCCTGAAACCTTCTTGTCTTCATCTTTTTATTATTTCCTTTTCTCTGCAATCTAGTTTCATTCATTCTTTAACCTAACCTAATCACTACAAAAAAAAAGTGAGTTTTAGGGACGATTTTTAGAACTATCCCTGATAAGTACATTATTGGGGACAGTTTATTTTGTTCCATCCCTAATAACTGGCTTTTAAGAAATTTAAATTAGATGATTATTGGTATAGGAGACTTATCTCTATCAAAGTTTTGTAGGAGATTGTATTCGTCATCGTTCATCATCATAAACTCAAGGAACCCCTGACTAAAAATAAAAATAAGAAAATCAGATGATTCAAAGTTAAGGTTTTCAGCTTGAATAAAAAACTCAGTTTCAGTTTTATTCTTTGAACAAGAGATTTCAATTAAAAGAATGTGATGCAACGATTATTACTGTTGGAAAAAATTAGTTCGGATTTCTTAAAAAAATTGATTCACACAAAATCAAAATAAATTAAAGAAGAAAACTTATCTGAAAGGTGATCGAGGCTTGTGTTAGACACAATGTCCTTAAGATAAATTCGTCCCTGCAACGATGCCAACGGTTCAATAGACGTCTGTCTCCCAGGATATATACAACGATCGCGTCGTACAGAAGCGGCACTACAAATCTGTACGCCCTAGCGAATTGACAATTACTGTGCTCTCACACACTACTCAAAAACACGACTCACAAAACTTGTTGAAAACTTGATTCTAAACTACAAGAGGAGAGGGTTTATATAGAGTCAATGGTGACTCTCCATTAATCACAAGGTGTCTCTCCAAAGAGACACATGTCTCATGGCCCTTAAAAGGTACCCCCAAGAGACACAACTCAAGAAATAAACTAAAACTATTTTTTACTCAAAAAAGAATTATTAAATAAACTAAATAATTTCAACAATCCCCCACATGAGTGAAAAAGACAGACTAAACGGATAGACATATGAGAGCACAACAGGAAATGGTATGCATCGGTAAAGGTAGCTTTTGGCTTTGAACCTTTCCTAGTGATAACCTATCAGATTTACTTGGCTAATCAGTGAACGTAACGTCTTGAACTTTCAGCCTTTGATGTAAACCAAGACAATAGATTACACACACAATACTCCTTATAATCGTCGAAGTTCTATGGTTGTATTCATTTTGGCCCTGAACAATTTTTGGTATTCATGAAGCGCTTTAGAGAACCCAACCTTTTTTAAAGTTCTCAAAGAAGCGGCCCACTTCACACTTCATATAGGTGATTGCCTATTTAAAGAGTACCCTGCAATACTCTACTTGGTATTTCCTAGACTTAGGAATCATTAAAAGCAAATAGCTTATCCTTTTTCCACGCTGCAGGCAGCACTGTGTCATCTTAGGAATGAATAGAAGCACATCTCTATTCATGCTCCTCAATGCTACAGGTGAATTACTCTTAATTTCAGTTGTCCCTTTGAACCTAGATCTTGGGATCTCCAGTCAACTAGGTTGGGTTTTCCTTAAGGTGATTCGTAGATTAAGGCTTTAATTAAGCCCATTCCCCTCGA
Source organism: Macleaya cordata (assembly GCA_002174775.1). Taxonomy (NCBI): domain Eukaryota; kingdom Viridiplantae; phylum Streptophyta; class Magnoliopsida; order Ranunculales; family Papaveraceae; genus Macleaya; species Macleaya cordata. The sequence goes on along the minus strand of MVGT01001959.1, from coordinate 9,177 downwards.
TGATTTATACACATGTTCTCTAGACATACCTTTAAAAAATGGATCAACTAGGTTGTCCTTGGACTTGAGAACAAATATTTAACGGTATTGTGTCTTCGATATGTTTGTTGAGACTTATCGTTACAGATAACACTGCATTTTTACGATTGCAGATACGACTACGTTTCAAATTTTCTTATTCTATGCAACAAGAAATTTTAGCACCCCCACATTTGTACAATTTAAGAAATTAGTACGACAATGTTTGACTTAAAAGATGTCTTCCCTTGCTCTTAATTTGCCACAGTTAAGAGTATAATTTGTTGCAAAGTTTCTGACCCCCACAAGATATGTTGGGTAAAACTTATTTAACTAAGGGTTTTCATCCACTCAAATTTTGTAGTGCTTAAAACATGTCTCACAAGACTATCTATTGCTTGAGATTTATATATAGTATTCTCACTAGATGTTAGGTCGGCCGCCCTACCACCTAGTATGTCACAGATAAATAAGTCATCTCTGTCATAGTCTTTGACATGTCCACTCCAGATTCCGATCCTTATAGGACCGACTTCAGTGATATGATTTTTTAAAATCTCATATCACTACATATGTTCACTTTGAGATCATGATTCTCTCTCAATTTAAACACTTAAAATTTTTTCGTTTTCCACAACGAGAATTTCATTGTTCTTCTCAATGGGATTTTAGGCATACAACATTATAAATTAATATCTTCAATATATATGAAGAACACTATAATATATCTAACCTCCACATTTTGAGGGTATACCAATTATGCACATCAATCCCCCACATTTCATGACTATAACTGAATTGTCCTGAAACCACAATTAAGGAGTTCAAATTGTCATAAAAACTCAAACCAATAATGGATCCAAGTCTCGTTTTCATGATACTTCAAAGAGAGTCCATCAGATCAACATGTCTGTTCACCGTTTTGTGAACAGACAAATAAACTGTCCATAAATATTACTGTCAAAAATACTTACAGTACGGGCCATGCTCACAAAACGCACGATAACTATTGATACTGAAAACATCAAATTTAATTTATTCTCCATAATAGGTCTATTTGATATCTCAAATATCGATCATAAGACCTAGAAGATATAGAGGACTTAAATTAAATTGATCACATATTATAGTCATCTGGATCCCAAGTTAATTTCTCTCCCCTACAAATAATTTCATCAGTTATATCTATTCGTTAAGGATTGCCCATCTTCAAAGGAAGAGATGTTTAATCATGTGAAACACTATCAGATATCATGATATCTTATAATATCTCGACACGTATCTCATTTCAATGAAAATAAGTATTTCATTCGTAAAGAAGAGCGACACCAACGGATAGATAGATCAATAATTAATATTCCCCNCTATACACCACTATGTAAACATCATCGTAATCAATTTCATATAAAACATAAGGTACTTAAGTAGATCACTAAATGCATAAACTGAATGGATGTTCAGAGAGAGAGAAAGTAAGAGAGAGAGAGAGAGAGAGAGAGAGAGAGAGAGAGAGAGATGGTTCATCGACTCAATCTATGTAGGTGGGAAATTGTCATACCACACATGGCAATCAACTAATAGTGCTGCCTTTTTTTTGTGAAATACAAATAATGAACCATATTGAGTAATTAGTAATTTGCAAACCTCTTCTACTCATGTGACAATACATAAGAGTGTTACGGACACACACTAATGGTTAAACTACTAGTGAGTAGGAGTCGTACATAGTAGCAGTAGCCATAACAACAGAAGTAGCAATATGAACATTAAACTTAATCTATCGTTAAAATTAATTAAGTAACATTAATTATGTTCATAATATAATAAGAATGTAATCTATTAGCCATTGTTATAACCTAATAGTTGTAAATTCGAAAGATAGACCAGCCGGATTAAAACAAAACTCTACATTAATTAATGATAGATGGCCACATAAATATATAAGCAAACAAATATAATCTATCTATACAAAGAGATAAAATCAGAGTAGCTAACCCTCTTACTTAAGAGTCAATATTTATACTAAGTCAATAGCTCACCACAAATCTTGCAATCAAAAGAATTTAGGGCTACTAATGTGCAACCCAAGATGCAAACTTGAAGTTACGTAGTAGGTAAGAGACATCCATCTCAAGCCCGAAAAGAAACATGTAAGTTACAGGGATTTGAACCCACGAGGCAGCCTCGAGGGACCTAGCTAGAACCATCTCAGCTTGTTCACAGGGAGAAAACACAAACACAAGTCAAATATGTCACCTCTTCTTTTTTTTTTCTTTTTTTGTTGATCGATGGAAAAGAATACATTAAAGCCATTAAGCATGAGACATGCTCGAGGAAAGACCAGAAACAAACGACCAAAAAGGGGAAAAAGACCCAGTCAAGAAAATAAAACAAACAACAAAACAAAACAAAACCAGTAGCCAGCCACGACAAACAGCCCTGCTACAAAACAAGCAAGACTGATACATAATATATCACAAAATTATTGCACTTATGACAATTAAATATTTTTTTCTAGGTCTTGCACCAAGTAAATTACATCTGTTACACCAAAAAAAAAAAGTAGTATGTCGATGACCCACTCATACAAATACAATTAAATTTATAATTCAGCTGAGTCCACCTCTACTTTCAACATTATCAAACAACTCAATGAATTTCATACATACTTGTTAAATCACATATAGGTACACATTTACATTAAATATATAAAAATGCATCAATGTAGATTTATAGAAAGTTAAAAAAAAGGGGTAGTTACTAGAATTTGGGCGACAGGCAGGACCACCTTGGCCAAAGGAAACTTCAGCAGAAACAAAAAGGGAAAAATTTAAAACAAAAAAGAGTAGTAAATCGAGCCCAAAATACCCTGCAAATTCATAAAAAATATCCTGAAAAATTCCTAACTCAAAGAGTGCAAATCCACCCCAAAAACCCTAGAAATTCCTAAATAACAAAACCTTGAGGAGGAATTGCGATTCTTTGGATTATCTACTAGCAGAAACCCTAGAAATCCCTAAATAACAAAAACCTTAGAAGTCCCAGAAAAAAATCCTCACCCAAAGGGTCTCAATTTAGCTTGAAGGAGGGATTCCAGAGAGGAGCTCTCAAGCAGACCAACGAAATTGAGTATGTGTTGCTATTCTGATTCCCTGCTCAAGAAAACCAACGAACTTGACATTTTTCTATCGAGAATATGAATGAGTGAGAGACGAGAAGAAGAGAAATTTAACAAAGAGAGGGAGATCTACGTACCTGAGATGAGCTCCAGTGGCGGTGCTCCAATGGCCGATAATCTATCGACTCACCTGAAAATGAAAAAAAAAGCCCTTAAAGTTAACATATCTGAATGAGGGGGATAGAGAATGAGATAGATCAGTCAACCGGGAGAGAGTCAAAGAAAGTTAAGAGAGAAAGGGAGAGATGACTGAAAATGGAAGGAGTACTCACCATAGGGGAGGTGAGTTGCAGAGGAGGGTAGCTCGTCGAGTTCGATGAAACCCTAAAAAAAAAGAAAAAGAAAGAAAACACCGAATTTATAAAAAGTTTGAGATGCAAATATTTGCGGCGGAAAATGTTTGTCGCTATTAAAAACTGCCCGTCGACAATAATTTTCATTACGTGCAAATTTTCGCGCTGAAAACTCCCGGCCTTTTTTCACGAGTTTGCGACGGCAAATATTAGAAATTCCGTCACAACTATGACTTTTCACGACGGTATTTGGTCTGTCTCTAAAGACCTAATAATACGGGTTATAACATTATTCTTCGTTAGATAAAACGACGGTAGAATCCGTCGTTAAAAGTCACAATTTGCGACGGTAAATATTTAATCTGTGGTCAGTACACACTATTTACGACGGAATGTTAACAAAACCGTCGCAAAAAAGCCACTTATTGCGACGGCATGAAATTACCGTCGCAAAAACCGTCGCTAAAGGCCTCTTTTTTTGTAGTGAACATATATATATTTTATATAATGAACAACAACAAATCAAAATAAAAATCATCTACATTACCGAAGATTTTAGACCGAACAATTGGTTCGTTTTCTTGTTTAAATCCTTAGATTTCTCTTTCCATCGTACATCGTATGATCTTCTGCAGGAATCACTCACCTTGGAGGACATGGCTTGGAATCACGCATCAAACCATGCATCACTTCTCCAAATCTCTTATTAGATTTTCAACTGAATATTTAATTCATTATCTTTCATGAAATTTAAAACATCATGAAAACATATATATATCAACATGCGATTTTGCGCTTTTTAGTTCATGGAATAACAACCCTTCAAGAACCCAATATAAACAAGCTTCAAAGAAAAACATACATTTTTCTATACCTTTACCCCGCGATTCGGTGATGGTTGATTCTCTAGCTTTTTTTCCATTCTCTAAGCCTTAAATGTTGAAGTTTCTCTAAGTTAATGAGGAGGAATAACACACAAAAAGAGGGGGGCTAGGGCTGCTGATTTCTCCCTCTCTCTTTTCTTTTTTTTTTGAAGCATAACCTAACAAATGGGAGAGAATGGGGGACGACTAGGTTATGGGCGATCCTCCCATCTGCCCTAGATTTTTCTCAATTGAAAAATATCCTAAAAAATTTAATTTCTTTAATATTTAAACTAATTTTTATTTTTCTTCATTAATGAGAAAATATCTCATTGTATACTTACTAAAATATCCCAAATTTCTTTAATATTTAAACTAATTTTTATTTTTCTTCATTAATGAGAAAATATCTCATTGTATACTTACTAAAATATCCCAAAAATCCTAGAATTTTGTTCCTTGGGGTCCCTACCAACCTTGGGGGCAATTTGGGATTAAGAAATTATCTTTTTAAAGAGTTTTGGGCTTCCAAAAATTGGTGTAATTAATTAGCACAAAAATTCTAAAATAAAACTCTCCCTAATTAGTTACTATCTCTATTAACTAAGGTAGTAGGAATTTTAGGAATATTGGCAAGGTGGGATCGATATCCTCCTTGGTTTGGCAGACCCACACAATATGGCCATTGTCTTGTATCAAGTTACTTTCTTAAATTATATAAAAACTCACTAGGATGTTCACAAGTGTCCCACGATGAGATCCAACGGTTCGGATGATCCCAAGCTTTTTTGGATAACCAAAAATAACCCTACTTCAAATTTTAGTAGATTTTCTAGGTTTAAAAATAAGACTCCTTAAGGAATTAATCTTGTGTGGGTCGATCCTCTCTTATAGGGAGGTCGACCACACTCTCTCTCCCTTCCTCTTTCTATTTTTCTTAAAACTCTAGGATCCTTGTTTCCTAAATTATCTCATTCCCAACCAACCTAACCTCCAAGACTTAGATTTTATCCCCTAGGTTATACACGTTTTCTACATAGGTGGGGTCCACACGATTTCATGCACATATATTCCTACGTACATATGCATTGTACCTATCTATCTACACCAATATATATATATATATATATTTGTATATATATCACGTATTTTACTTAAGTACGTGAATCCCTAGTACTTCAGATCTTACTGATTGTAACCTAATATAAAGTTACATAATTATATGATTATATATATAGATATATATATATATATATAATATATACGTAATATATAAATTTAACATATACATACATNATTCCTACGTACATATGCATCGTACCTATCTATCCACACCAATATATATATATATATATATATATATGTATACACACTCACGTACTTTACTTAAATACGTGAATCCCTGGTACTTCACATCTTACTGATTGTAACCTAATATAAAGTTGCATAATTATATGATTATATATATGTATTATATTTATATACATAATATATAAATTCAACATGTACATATATGTACACATCATCCTCATCTTGCATGAGAATTAACTAATTTAACTAACTTAACTTTATGTATGTATGTATTGCATGCAAAACTATTTACGTGAATAATTGCAATAACTATATATATATATACCTATACTTGTATACTACACACGTACACACTAGTGTACATACGATTTTACGTGCATGCATGCAATTCTTACGTAAAAATCATATGCTACATGCGTTTCAGGCCTTGCAAAAGTGTTTTTGCAACTACTCTACTACTCCTCTTATGCATTTTATCTTATACATGCTATGCAGAAGTATTTTTGCAACACTCTTCTTCTCGTCCTATGCATGAGGTACAAGTTCATCTAAGGGTTGGAATCTCCATCAACCCATTCATTCATCACACGTGAAATTATACATCCAAGGGTTGGAATCGCTCCATCAACTCTCACATTTATTACATAAAAAATCTTAAATTCATCACACATGAAATAACCTATGATATTATTTCTCTTCACGTGCATAGCTTCAGTCGCCATGCTCTCTTCACACATGCCACCCCAAATTGGATGTGGACAAATTCATAAGCCCAACACATGGGCTTCTCAAGGCCCACAAGAAATTTTCATAGTGTTACACGGCTAGAAACTAAAATTTCCTTTTTATTATCGAGGTTCTGGATACCTTAGGATCATATCCGGAATTGACCCATTTACACCCCTATAGCTGAGGAATTAGTATAGAATGAACTTTTAAAAGTAAGAAAATTCACGTAATTAAACGTGTGAATATTGTATACCGATATAATGTCATATTAACATATTGAATTTTTTCATATTTGTACGCAATACAAAAAATGAAGTACTTGAAGAACAAACTTATTGACTTAATTTTAGAGATGACTGAGGTGTTGGGAGAAGATTTAGTTGTTGGTGATAAGGAAACAACCATAACTCTTATGGATGAGGATGAGTCAATAACTGTTAGTTCTGATGCCAACTTGGAGTCTTATGGTATTGGTGGCCACAATGTAGTTGGTGAAGAGGGGTTAGACCAGAGTTCCTCATTGGGTAAGTGTAATAGAGATAATACGTCACATACAACCTCCAAGCAAGCTTATTTTCACTTTAGTTTCAAGTTTGATGAGTGCTTACTTGATCCATTATTTATGTTTCATCTTTCTTCTCCTATATCATGGTTCTGTTTTTCTTAACCAAGCAATAACTCTAAAAGAAGAGTTACAATATATTATATGAGATTTTCCTTTCATATCCTTAAGTAAACCTTTAGTTGATCCATCATCTTTTGCAGACCTCTTTTGTCACCTAACCACTTTCATTCCAGTTGAAGCATTTCTATTTTTGTTTTAGGCAAACCGAAACGATTCACATTGTACGGGTCGGGAATGTGTTAGGCACCCGACAACCGCCCAATCGTGAGATTGGCCTCTACTTCACGACTAAGGGTATTTATATAGAATTTCGTAATAAAAATTATTAAATTACACTAAGAAAGAGTGTGTACAAGAAAAAATAAGTTCAAGCCCCTCTAGTATATGTTTCATACAATTGAGGTTTTGGGGCAAAAAGTAAAAAGCACTTTGATACATAAATTTAAATCTACGCGTCGTCGGATTGCAAACAGACCTTCGTCTATTCATAAACAAGCAATATTGGTCATGAACTTCTTTCCACGGCCAATCGAGAAGACAAGGGGATTCGTCACGACTATGCAAACATGGAAGTACATCGAACTAGTCCTACAAAGAAATGTAAATGGACTCTGTGCCATTCACATATAAGGTGGAATACGCGTGACCATGAGTTATATATGAGAATACTGGGGCCCATATATGTGCTCAAATACGTGTAGCTAAATTGGGAAGCCGCGCGCACGCACTCATGATATACGAGTATTTTTATTTTGAAAATTGATGACACGCGCAAATTAGTTATGCTCGTGACCCAACTGGGATTTCTTCGGAGACATGTGTAAACTGGGATATACGTGCCAACGAGATGCTCTTTTTTTTGGAAAAAATGAATGACATGCCTTAGAAAAGATCTAGAAGTCTTAACTAGAATTTCTAATCCCTAGCGTTAAGCATGATCTAAATTTTAATGCAAATGCCTCGATCAAGTGATATGCTTTAGGGAAGATCTAGAGTCCTAACTAGGATTTCTAATCCCTAGCGTTAAGCATGATCCGAAATTGAATGCAAAATGATTAAATGATATGCTTTAGGGAAGATCTAGAGTCCTAACTAGGATTTCTAATCTCCAGCGTTAAGCATGATCTAAAATCTAATGCAAAATGCTTAAATAATATGCTTTAGGGAAGATCTAGAGTCTTAACTAGGATTTCTAATCCCTAGCGTCAAGCATGATCTAAAATCTAATGCAAAATGATTAAATGATATGCTTTAGGGAAGATCTAGAGTCCTAACTAGGATTTCTAATCCCTAGCGTTAAGCATGATCCAAAATCTAATGCAAAATGATTAAATGATATGCTTTAGGGAAGATCTAGAGTCCTAACTAGGATTTCTAATCCCTAGCGTTAAGCATGATCCAAAATCTAATGCAAAATGCTTTGATTAGTAGATAACATTGTTTCTCTTCTTTGTTTCAAAAATCTTGATTATTACCAAGGTGGGGTTAGTCTAAGAATTAACCCAACTAATCGAGTATGCAAGACCATCGACGTGGCGTAGGCACGCATGCCACACTTAGGAGTGCCAGTCTATGGTGATCACATTTCGACGAGTTTAGATAAATTCCTATCCTAATCCCGAAATTAATACACAACCCAAATTTCTAATGAATTTCTTAAACTAAGGAGCCTAACTTAGATTAACTAATCTAAGAAAGAGAAATCTAGTTCAATTTTATTTGATTGGTTAGGGTTTTGAATTAGGGTTTTAGGCATATCCGAGCCCAAAAGAGAAAGGTGGGTATAAGCCAAGATGTGTTCTTGCTAGGCCCACACAAAAAATGGGTTTATGAAGCCCAATTCCAAGATGTGAGTTTAAAACTCATGAAACAAGCCCAACACTCAACAAAAATGTAGAGTGGTCTTGCTTAAAGATGGGCTTACCAAGCCCATAAAGCTTATTTGAAGTTTTATTCTTATTATTGGTTGATTTCTAAGGCACACCATCAAAAGTGACAAGTTTCTAATATAAACCCTAGGTGTTAGGTCCATGAGTTCACTCATTTCATATTTGTTGAATTTCGTGTCAAAGGTAAGCTCAAGATGGTCAATGTAACTTGAGTTAGAGTTAGTGAGTCATTCGGTTCGTTGCGAAGCAAAGACTCCAAGAAGCTCAACTC
>MVGT01004145.1:1278223-1310947 GCA_002174775.1 Macleaya cordata | reverse complement strand
TTTTTTTTTCTTTCTTTCTCTCTTGTTTTTTTTTGTTATTTGTACTCTTCCATATTTTTATTTTTCTTTCCTCTCTTTCAAAAAACAATTTTGCATAATTCTTAGAATTTTGATTCTCCCCGTTTGGTCACGGAGTGGGGCCCACTTGTCGCCTTCACCACACATCGACGCGTAAAAAGGGGGAGATTTCTCGCGATTGAGCCGCAGACTTGTGCCGACTAGGTGATAACCCCTATCTTGTCTTCTATTTTCTCCGTTATTGAACCCATATCTCATGTGATGAAATAATAATGTAACGGTGCGATCGTAATTCAATGAAATTTTGCATGCAATTTTGTCGATAAAAATATGGCAAATGTAAATTTCATTTCATGTGATTTTTAGCATGTATTACGTGATATATGTTAGTTTTGCATGAAATAATTTATGAAATGCATACATGCCACATGACGTTTACGTGAATATGAGTTGGAATCTTCGCATTAAATGTTTTGCATGATGCATGCATGAAATGATCAAACATGTGACAATGAGGCATTTTTCACACGGAGCATTGTATATTTTTTTTTCGACATGAGTTAATACTACTATTTTGCCATGTTTAACATGGTTGACACGGAGCATGTGACTTCATCATTATTGCAAAAACATTTTTGCATAAACATTTTTGCACTCTTGTCTTTGTGCTTAAAGTTTTGATATCATAAGTTGCGTTAATTTGCTCGTCTGCTAATTTCAAATAATTCGTGACTTATATCGGTGTTTTAATTATTTTGCCAATTTTTGATTGAAACATCCAATAAAACTCTGAATAAGCTATTCTGGGCATGCGGGCCCATCCCTTCGTGGTGGGCTCACGGGCCCATTCCTTCGTGGTGGGCCCACGGACCCTCATTCGTTTCCCCCAATGTTCAGCCTTCGGGCTCTCCGTCGGTTGCTATGAGCTTAAAGGCTCATTTCTCGTGCTTGGGCCTAAGGGCTCACCTCTATGCCAGGCCCAATGGCCTAGATCCATTTTTCCAGGGCCTAAAGCCCATCACCATCGCTCGGGCCATAGAGCCCATTCTCTTCCTTGCGGGTCCAAGAACCCACACCCACCCATGTCGAGCCTAAGGGCCCGATAACTGGCCAAACCCTAAAAACAGACAATAATAGAGATTAAGGTCTCTAGCTTAGTTCGCCATAGGGTTAGGCTTTGCATTCTTGTAGTTTTAGGTTGCATTAGCCTAGGATTATGTGTTGTTTTCGAGAGTGTGCAGGATTTCATTCGATATGGAATTCCTATTCTACCCTCACATTTGTTTTACACGTCTTCTTCCAAATGCATCACATTTAGCTTAGAGATCTTCATACATATAGAGTCAGGGTCATCCTTAAACCAGATTAGGAATCTTTAGATACCTTCGTGCGATACTAGAGCATAGGACATGCATCATTCGCGTCTCATCGACGCTCGCATTTCTCCGTCACTCGTGCATCGTGTGATCCCCTTTCGTTTCTGGGTACGTCCTATGTTAGACGTGATCCCTCTTTGGGATTCATGCCTACGGGCGGAATCTGCCATCATCATCTTTGACTCTCAGCTTTCGTCGTCTTTGAGAGTCCCAACACTAGTCGTCTTCTAGATCCACGCCCAAGAGCATCTATGGATCTGTCTTTAAGATTCTCCGCTTGCGTCTAGGAGATTCTCCACTATCGTCGTCTTCCAGATCCACACCCAAGAGCGTCCATGGATCTATCTTTTAGATTCTCCGCTTTCGTCTAGGAGATTCTCTATTATCGTCATCTTCTAGATCCACGCCCAAGAGCGTCCATGGATCTGTCTTTGAGATTCTCCACTTTCGTTTAGGAGATTCTCTATCATCGTCGTCTTCCAGATCCACGCCTAAGAGCGTCCATGGATCCGCCCTTGAGATTCTCCATTTTCGTCTTGGAGATTCTCTACCATTCGTCGTCTTTCAGATCCACTCCCCAGAGCGTCTATGGATCTGTCTTTGAGATTCTCTGCTTGCTTCTAGGAGATTCTCTACTATCGTCGTCTTTGAGGTTCACGCCTAAGGGCTGAACCTGCCTATCGTCATCTTCGGGACACTCAGCTTTCGTCGTCTTTGAGGGTCCCCACATTCGTCCTCTTACAGATTCACGCCCAAGAGCGTCCATGAATCTTTTTTTCATCATCTTTGTTGGTGCTTGGATACAAAGTACGTCCACGTCACTTGCTTCTCGTCATCTTTTGGGCACATCCCATGTCGGATGTGATCCTTCAGTGTATGGTGCATGCAACACCATATCACATGTTTGAGTGTACGTGTACACATTGCACATATCAACCCCTTGTTTGTGCGTGGATACAAAGTACGTCCATGTCACTGTGCTCTAAGCACGTAGGCCTGTCGATGGCTCGCGTTGCTTCCTTTGTTGCATTCAGACCGATGGATGTATGCACCTTTCGCCCCAGAACTATTTGATCATAACACGTAGATTTAGGGGACTTACTTACCATAGTGCAGTTGTTTTTGTGTATGTAGTATAACTTAGTATCGATCATATATTTCCCTAAAAGTCTTTAATCGCGAAGTATAGGTCGTCCTTACGGACGGGCGGTTGTTGGGTGCCTAACACCTTCCCAACCCGTACCTAGATTCCCTTATCCATTATCTCTGTACCGCAGACCATCTACTTTGGACTATCGCCATAGTTTTCTCGGAAAGCTAGATTTAGGTCGATTTTCCAAAATCTCGCGTCCTGATTCCCATAAATCAGGTGGCGACTCCTTACACACCACATTCATACCCTTTCTGAGGTGGGCAAATCCAACTTGTGCGTCTCCCGCATGCGAGTTTCCCTCGTGGCGTGGTGCGCGCCGGATTCTGGCTCCACATAACCCTCCAGAAATTTTAGACTTACACAAACCAGCCCAAGCTTTAAGATAAACCCCTTTTTTTTCCCTTCAACCTTACCCCACTTGAAATCTTTTTGGAGATTAGAAATTTGATTAGTAATGCTCTTAGGGATCACAAAAACCCCCATTTGGAAGTTAACAACAGTTTGAATCACACTTTTAACTAAAGTTGTCCTACTAGCCTGACTTAAAACTTTCCCTTTCCATCCCTGAAGTCTAGCTCTGACTTTGTCTAAAATGGGATTAAAACATTCAATCTTGGATCTATGAGTAAAGAGAGGAATACCTAGGTACTTATCATGCAACCCAACATACTTAATTTTGAGAATTCTAATAAGCTTTTTGCAATGCTTTGAAGGTAAATTTTTGCTAAAGAAAATACCAGACTTCTCAAAATTAATGAGCTGGCCAGATATGATATTGAACTTGTTCAAGATACTCAACAAATTTATTCATTCCAAGAGAGAAGCATTAGCAAAGATCAAGCAATCATCTGCAAAAAGCAGATGATTAATAGAAGGGCTGGTGCGATTGACCTTTATACCATGGACAAGACCCTTAGCCTCAGCATCTAAAATAATTCTAGAAAGCCATTCCATACAGAGAATGAACAAATAAGGAGATAAAGGATCCCCTTGCCTAAGCCTTCTAGAAGGAGAAAAAACATTACAAGGCACACCATTTAACAAAACAGCAGTAGAGCTAGTACTAATGCATTGATAAATCAAATCACACCAATTAGAATCAAAACCCATTTTAGTCATAACAGCCAAAAGATATGACCATTCTACTATATCAAAAGCCTTAGACATATTTAGCTTTAGCCCCATCCATCCCTTCCTTCCTTTTTTATTCCTCATAGAGTGAATAATTTCATAAGCAATAATAATATTGTCAGTAATTCGTCTACCTGAAATAAAAGCAGATTGAAAAAGAGAGATTAAATTTTCCAGAAAAGGTTTTAGTCTATTAGCCAACAGCTTAGATATGATCTTATAAGAGGTATTACATAAGTTAATAGGTCTGAAATCAGATGGACCAATAGGGTTTGAAATTTTTGGAATCAAAGAAATATAGGTTTGATTATGTTTTTTACATAAGAATTTGGAGATGAAAAAAGTCTTAACCATTTCAACAATATCATTCCCACAAAGATCCCAATTTTTTTGAAAAAAGACAGCAGGAAAACCATCAGGACCAGGTGCTTTGTTAGGGGACATCCCAAAAACTACAAATCTTACCTCCTCAGCAGAGGGAGTAGCAGTAAGTAAGTTATTATGCACAGTAGAGATACAACTAGGAATCAGGCTTGTTATCTCAGAGAAATCAGCATTAATAGACGTAGTGACCATATTCTTAAAATGAGCAGTCAAACAATCAACAATATCAGTTTTGTTTTCAAGCCACACACCCTGGGAGTTTTTAAGACATTCAATGCTGTTAACTTTATTTATGTTCCTAGCCAAAGAGTGAAAATAAGCAGTATTACGATCTCCTAGACTTAAATCTTTTTCTACGGCCTTAACTTTCCAAAACTCTTCCTCTATGTCATACCATTTTTCAAGATCTAAAGTCAACAATTTCAAATCATAATGGTAATTAGGAGAAGTATTACTAGTAGTCATGTTATGCAGATCCAATTTGATTCTTTTAATATTATCTTGAATATTACCAAAATGGGATCTGTTCCATAGCCTAGGATTAAACTTAACCTCTCCCAGTTTACAAATCACTTTGTGACTAGGCAACCCAACATGATTAGTCTCCCAAGAATCAGCAATTACTTGTCTACAAGATTCATCTTCCATCCAAAGCCCAAAAAATTTAAAAGGTTTTGGTCCAGAATTAAATCCAGAGTTAGTAGTGAGAAAAATAGGAGAGTGGTCAGATCCCACTGCAGCAAGATGCTTCAGACTCGATTTAGGGAATAGTTCTTGCTAGGTTGTATTAGACAGAGCTCTGTCTAATCTCTCCTTGACATGGGCCCACCCTTCTCTATGGTTTGACTAAGTGAAAGGATAACCTTTGAAACCCAAGTCCATAAGTCCCCCAACATTCACAATCTGAAGAAAAGCATTAGCCTCAGTCTTAGAGAAAGGTTTACGCCCCTTTTTTCATCAGGGTAAAAAATCACATTGAGATCTCCTATAACTAACCAGGGATCTTCAACAATCTCAGCCATTTGTCGAAGAAAATCCCAAGACTGGGATTCACACTCTCTGTAGGGACTACCATAGACACAAGAAAGGACCCATTCCCTCCCATCTTTTCCCTCTAAAACCAAAGCATCAATTTGATGAATAGAGCTATGCACAACTTCTAAATCTATATTATCTTTCCAAGCTAGGATGAGACCACCAGCCTTACTTATAGGAGGAACCAAAAACCACTTGGTAAAATTAAGCTTAGTGAGAAGTTTTTCCATAAAATTATCCTTTTTTTTGTTTCAGAAAGGAAAATGATTTTAGGCTCATAATCCTTAACCAATTGAAAAAGGTGATGTTTTGTGAAATTTTTCCCAATACCCTGGCAGTTCCAAGACGGAATCTTCATGCAAGCAAAGCTAAGTATAACAATATAAATCCCGATGAATCGAATAGCAATACTCTGAGTGTTGTGATTAAAAAGAGTTATCTGAGCATCAATATGATCAGATGAGTTTAGGGTATTTGTCTGTGATTTTGCCTAGTAATTTTCGCTGAGGCTGTGATCTATGTCAAAATTTGATTCAAGATTTTGAGCATGTAAATCATTCAGATTCGCAGATCTGAAAGCAGGTGTCTTCTTCGTTGAAGGTAAATCTGGACAGAGTTTGTTGTATTCTTCATCTGTGATTTGAGGCACCCCATCATCTATGTTGTTCTTTTTTGTCCCTTCTCCCTGAATATCTTTTTCTCTCCCTTCCACATCTTGATCCTTTTCCACCTCCCTTATCAAAACCAAGGCCTGATCAGGATTCACTGAAGCTTCCGGATCTTTTTCAATCAGCTCAAATTTCTTATTTTTCTTTCTAGATGCGGCTGAAATTTTATGCTCCTTAGGCTTCCTTTTAGCTTTTGCCTTAGTGATTGTTTTCTGATCTATCTTTCCTTCGTCTTCAAAATTATTGTTGTTCTTCTGGAGATTACTCCCTTCATCCGATTTGGGAAGATTGATAACGATGTTAGAAACCTTAGGTATAAATTTAGGGTAACCACTTGAACTTCCTATGGTAAATGAAGACTGAGAATTATTTTTTGTTCGGAATTGGTACTGACCGCTTTTGAAAGGGCCTTGTGTGAAGATAGATGGGCTTTGGGTAATGGGTGTTGAAACTGGGCTTGGTTTTGGAAGATTGGGGGTTTCTTTCTGGGTTAATATTTTTTTATAACTTCTTCTAGGGACTACCTTCGGTTTAGATTTAGTTATAAAAATTTCTTTACCTGGTACTTCTCCGATTTTGTCCTGCAGAATTGGTGATCCATCATTTTCATTGATTGTTTCTCCTGATTGATTTCCGATATGATCCGTTAAGGCCAGAACCATTCATGTCATAGTGCTTTCCTGGGGAGAATTCCCAATCTTTTCCTGACTTTTCTTTCTTGGATCTTGTTGTATCTCCATGTCTTCTACTAATGAATTTTTGCATTTCTTGGCATCATGATCCATAACTCAACAATGGTTACAGTGATTCTAAGGTAGAACCTCATAGATGAACTGGATCCAAACTTTTTCACCTTCTTCATCAACCATGATTTCAGAACCCAAAGGAAGCTGATTGGAAACCTTTATTTTGATCAGAGCTCTCACATTTTCTTCAATATAGTATTCACCCATTGGGTTAGCAAGATCCATTACTTCTCCAATTGAAGCAGTGATATTTTGGAGGGCAACTTTAGTCAAAAAAGCTGTTGGTACTTTCTTCAATTAAACCCAGAATACTTCTTCATCCAACGATATTACTGATGAAGATGAGAACCCATGCAGAGGAACTACTTTCATTGCTACTAAAAACCCATTATTATCCACGGCCCCTCTATTTTGATAGTTTTGAAATCACCTTCTATTTTCATCTTGAACAGAAAGGTGTTTTCCATCCTTTGATGGCAAGAGATCTGGACCTTCTCTGTAAGAGGCCATAATGAGTGAACAGATTCAGTCACGGTGCTCAAAGAAATAGCCACTGAACTACAGATCCTGCCTATCATCGTCCTGGCCTAGTCAGTTTTCTCTTTGGCCAACGTGGTCTTAGACAATTTAACGGTCAATTTGAAACGATCATGGATTGAAAGGTTTTTTTCCATTTTATCAGAAAAGGGAATTGAAATTCAGATCACTATTATTCATCGGATGCATTCTGAGAAGAAGACACATAGAAGCATGAGTAAGTAGAATACAGACTGTAGAGATCATCATTCTTTTTTTCCCCCACATCCCATCAACTGAGCCGTCTATCAGAAGTATTAAATGAAGAGTCAGAGATTGTAAACTTAACATAGTCATCCTCATTGTAGTGAAGAGAAACCGCATTAATTGAATAGTCTAATTTTTAATCCAATTTTGGAACCCAAGAATACTATATTGAGGCCATATCTTTTTTCTGACTCTCTTTAAAAAAGCAATAACAGTCTGTAGACTTAAAAATTCCTTATTCCTAAAATGAGTCCAAATCCACATTAAACCCAAAGATTTTCCTTTTTCACTGTAGCTGGATCCGTTCTTCTTAAAATATTTTTTTAAACCCATACCCTCTTCCTCAAAACCGGAGAAAGTAAAATGCAATAAATGCGAGGAAAGCAACCCAAGAGACTCCGCTAAGTAGCGCCTAACCTTGTAATCGGGCCCACAGATCTTGAATTAAAGGAATTGAAAGGATAATAGATACACAGACTTTTGCGAAAAAAACCCTGCAAAACTTAGACAAAAAATAAAATTTTAATATCAAGAACTCATGATGGCGATCATACCTTTGCTCAGGATGGAAAATCAAAGCATGATTGAGAATGTGAATTTCTTGATTATCCCATATCGCACAGAAGAAAGTTCTCACACCAAGAACCACTCACTCACCGAATGCAGATATCACTTAATCCAAAACACTATCGAAACATATCTCACACTCGAAAAGGATCACCCAAACTCACAAACTCGAACAAAAGGATCACACAAACTGACAAACTGACTATCCCAGATCTCACACTCGAAAAGGACCACCCAAACTCACAAACTCACAAACCATATGCTCATCTTCAGTTAGGGGCTTCCTTGAAGCTTATTCTGAAATTGACATCTACAACATTTACACTCCTATTTGTCTCCGCTCCCCATGAGGATATTCACCTGAACATTTAGATCATTCCTACAAATAATCAATTAATTTTAAAATTCTTAAACACAATTAAAAATTAGTTGAAATCAACGGTTTTTTATTGAATAGGGATGATCTTTTCACTGTTAAATTTAAAAGTTAACTTTTATACAGTTTAAATTTTTTAAAAAAGTCTAATTTTTTATAAAAATGATCTAGATAGCAAAATTAACATCTTATTAAAAAATCAACTCTTAGATCATTTCTATGTAGCACCCGTACTATTTATATCTAAATCATATACTTCAAATTTATACAACAAAAATTTTCTTTAACAATTTAAAAAAAATGGAGGGCTACAACTCTCTCTTGACTAAAATGCATTTTACAACTCAATCATTCTGCTACAAAATTTGCAAATTTGACGTATGAGCTCAACTACTGTAGATGCTCTACCTAGGGTTTTTTTGGATAAAGACTACCTAGAGTTAAAATGAACCGTTTGACATCATTTTTGTGCCGTGTGGCACAATGTGAGAGGTTCCTTAGCTTTTCACATAAGGATTCTTGTAACAAAAATGGGACTCCTAGCTAGGGTTAGGGCACACGTGACAGGTACTATTGTATGTCAACAATTTCACATTCCTTGTCGTTTGAATTAGCTCAACCAAACAAACACCCAACTCTCTTTGACTTTGCAGTCTCTCTCTCTCTCTCTCTCTCTCTATCTTTATTAATGGTTTTTTCTCTTTTTCTTCGTCAATAATTAAAGGGAGAGGGGTCTTGAGTCTTGACTATATTGAAAAGAAATATATCATTCCAATGCTGACTTTATTGTTAATTCCAAAAATTTAATTTCTCTCTATATATATTCTCTTATTTTCTCTCTCTAAAATTAGAAGTTACGACAAACGGAGAGACATAGAGAGAGAGAGAGGATCCGTGACCCCTTTGACCCTCAGATTCTGTTTTAAGTCTTGAAAGTTGCAGAGATTACATACACATATAACATACTTTTTTTTTTTCTATTTCTTTTTTGTACTGAATTGATCCTAATCGTTGGATCTTCCTCGAATGTTGGATGTTGTCTGTATACGTGGCGGGTATTACTGCGGATATGATGGACTCCGACCGGGATCCGTGATAGTCAGAGTGTTAGGTTTGAAAAAAAATAAAAAACTTGGGGTTTGGTGCCCTAATAGTCACCTTATTTCCTTTTTTTCATTGACAAAAATGCCCCACTAACGTTCTTTGGATTTTCTGTATACTTTCCCTGGAGTGGCATCTTAAATCCCTTCTCTGTCTATGAAAAGGGTAATTTTGACGGAAGCATGGTTCTAAATTATAAGCGGCAAAATCCAATGTAAATGTACTCTTTTCTTTCTTGTGTGGCATGTCTAGAATAATTTTAAAGTAGACATTGCAAATATTTGCTGACTTCGAGCTAGCATCTTAGGTTTTCTTCTTATTAGGGCAAAGACTATAGAAATTTCAAAATTTAAGGTTTTCGACTAAGGGTGTCAACGGGACGGTTCTGGATCGNGGTTCCAGATCCTTCCGGTTCCAGTTCTGGACCTCAATTGGTGGTTCCGGATCCGGTACCGCTAGGATCCGCGCGTACCCGCGGGTACCCGATACCCGTTTTTAATTATTTTTTTATTATTTTTCACATAAAACCTATTTGTATTTTATATTTTCGTATTCTATTCAATTATAAAAAAAAAATTTATTATGAAATTTGTTATATAATAGTCATTAGTTTCTTTTTTTAATTAAAAAAAGTTAAAAAAATAAAAAATTATTGTATAATAGTAAATTAAACTAAAAAATTATAAAATTTATACGGAACCGTGTACCCTGCGGATACCCGTTGGGTGGATCCGAAATTTATCGGATCCACAAAATGAGGTCTCGGAACCGCAAAAAACGGTTCCGGTACCAGTTCGGTTCCGAGTACTTTGGTACCCATTGACACCCCTATTTCCGACCTCAAAATTTAGAGATAAGGGTTAAAGCTCTATGGTGTGACCTTATTTAATAATGTGCACAACATAGTCATTATAATGGGCAATATAATCGTTGTCGGGCGACAGAGACTCTACCACCCAACAACAACTATGTCGTGCATTAATATCTCCCACTATTTTTTTCTTCCACTCCTTCCTAATTTCCATTTCTTTGTAGTCGTTGGGTTTCTAACGGTTGAAAGTGTGACATTAGAGACTCTCTCCATATAGCTCAAAACTCCAAATCGCGACCTCAAATTTAGGACTAGAGTGATGCTTTTGATACTTTTGAGGTATTCATATAGTGATTGCTAAAACCTTAAGTTTGTAAATTTTGATACTTTAAGTTGTTCATATCCTTGCCCAATCTTAGTTTCGGAGAGGTTTTTTGGAGGTAAATGACTAATTTTCCTATGTGGTAACTACTTTTAACTACATTCACAATTGCATTGGATATGTTCTTAGAGCATCTTTAATATAATGTGGATGTGGTAAAAAATGGATGCCACGTAAGAAAAATATACTTTTTCCTAAAAAAACTCCTCAAATGCTAATGTGAAGATAAACTTTGAGGCTGAGTTGGCATTATAATGGAAATGCATTGGTGGAATGAGAAGACATTGGCATGAAAACGAGGACATTGTGAAGTTAGATATATAGAATTACAGAATGGGCTTCATAACCATCAGGAAGATGGCTAAGTGGTCAAGACGCTCACCTCACAAAATGGAGGTCCAGTGATCGATCCTCCTGATGGCCACTCCCACAATAAGATTTTAACCGGTTGTGTGTGGATAAGGAGGCCTGCTCACACCCTAGGGACTAGTCGGGTGCTCTAAGAGGCCCGGATACCCTAGATCTCAAAAAAATATAGAATGGGTTTCATAATGTCCTTGTTTTTCACGCTAACATCTTCTCATTCCATAAATGCCTTTTCATTATAATGTCAACTCAGCTTCAAAGTTTATCTTCACATTAGCATTTGATGAGCTTTTTTTTTTTGAAAAAAGTGTATTTTTTCTACGTGGCATCTATTTTTACCACATCCACATTGCATTGGAGATGCTCTTACATCCTTAATGAAACATGGCTTCTGCCTAGGATATGTAGGCCCCATATAGATATGATTTAAATGAGTGATTTTGGGTGAGAATATTCTCCTCGTCATGTAAATCACAGTCACTAGAGATCAGCACATTCTAAGCCTTTTAATCCATCCTCCATCAATTACAAATTAATGGTAAAATGAATGGCTTAGCATTGGAGAGGTACAAGTTAGAAATCAATCAGTTTTAAAAAATAGTACTTTCACCGCAAATGCCCAGATTGGGTTTACTGTAAAAAGATGTGTATTATATTGTATAGTGGAGTCAAAATCCTTTTTTTTTTAATGAGACTATTGTCCAGGTTATATTATGGCATAGGTACACACAATGAGCGTGTCAGAAACGCAGAGAAATCGCCAATAACATCATACCTATATATAGAACTAATTTAACGGCAATACCATTGTTAAGAAGTTTTGATCCCAAGACCTCTCACTACCATCGATTTATGGGAGGGATGCACAACCAGTGAGCCAAATGCCCATTTGTTATGTCAAAATCTATTTTTTAAGACGAATTACACTCAGTAAGTTAATAAATGAATTAAAATATATATATTTTTGTACTTTTTTGTTTTTGATAAATATCTTTTTTGTACTTATACTCCTCAATTAATTACATATGCTTTTTGTTCAGTTCATTTAAAAGTACTTGTAAAAATTAGGTATACTAACCTTAACTTTGTCAAATGCCATTGGGCAATTAAAAAAGAAATTGCGACAAGAATTATATTTGAATTTTTATAAAATTAAATATTTAAAATAAAATATAACTTTTTTTTTTTGCATACCCTTATTTTTATGTAGCTGCTTATTTAAAATCCAAAAGTTTTAAACTTTTGGGACAATGCTATTTGAACATTGAGATCAAATGTTACAATTGTAACATTTGACTTTGGGGCCCACATGGTTACGCTTTAAGAGCTAAAATTTTGAGAAGTTGTTCTCTTCACTATGAAGATCATCCTCACAAAAAATCATAACATTCTAAAACTTCTAACCCATCAAAAATTGATCGAAAGTTGATTGTAAATTAACGGTGAGAAATGAACGGTGAGAAAAAGATTCAATTTTTTATGGGGTTAGAGATTTTAGAATTGGCTGATTTTTTGTAAGTATGATCTGAATAATGAAGAGAACAACTTCACAAAATTTTAACTCTTAAAGTGTAACCATGTGAGCTCCACAGTCAAATGTTACAAATGTAACATTTGTATCAATGTTCAAATAGCACCGTCCAAACATTTGATGTGCAGCTCATCACGTAGACCTCGGTCTTATGTCATTCATCAATAGAGAAACACGACCGGAATCATGTTGATGTTATTATACATTATAATTTTCTTTTGGTGAGGAGTATTTTAAATTATAATTGTTAAAATAAAATTTTGTTTTAACATAAATAAGTATCCTTCTAAAACAAAATTCTAATTTCTAAGTGTGAATCTTCTGCTCAACAGCGTTATTTGATGAAGATCAAAACAGTATGTCTAAACTTCTCAAAAATAAGAATATAATATTAGTCTATTTGGATTGGGATTGTAAGGATGCGGCCACTAGGGATTTAATGGAAACTTTTTAAATTTATAACATGTACATGATATCTAAATTTTAACTAGTTTTCACTAAATGTTTGATCCCTACAAAATTCTCCTTCCAAGCATTCTAATATATGTCACATTAACTATAAGAAAATAAGATCAAAATATAAAAAAAATCTTAAATTTTTTTTTATTGCATTATACATGTCAGATTTTCATAAAAAGTCAAAGATCAAGACATGATTTCAAATATCTAGGCAAGGCATGTCAAATATAGTGCATTAATTGAGGAGATAACTAAAACATATAAAAGAAGAAAAACCTTATCTTTCCTTCCAACACTAATGGGTAGAATTGTCAATTAACCACAATAAACAATTTAGAAAGAGAATTTAATTCGACCCTACTTATTTTTAAAAATAACGTCCGTATACGAAGATGATTTTTTTTTGTGAGGATGGTAATCTCAGTGCATATATAAACCAGAGTTGGAACTTCGCATTCCCATTCTAAATCACGTTTTGACACTTCTACTTTAAAGCCATTTTAGAATTAAGGACATTTTTTATTAGATGTTCTGACACTATTTTTTCTCGCTCATGCATACGTTTTGGTTACTGGACCGTGCTAGGGTGACACCAACTGTTTGGTGTTAATAGTGTCGACATCGGACTTTTTTGGCCCACTACAAGGGCTTAAGGCCCACTACAAGAGCTGATATTTTGTAAGCATGCTCTACTCACCATGTAGATCATCCCCACAAAAATTCAACCTAGTATAATACTTCTAGCTAGATCAAAAGTTGGACTTTATTACTAACCGTTAGCAAAATAAATAACATAAACGGTTAGTAATAGAGTCTAACTTTTGATCTAGCTAGAAGTATTATAATAGGTTGATTTTTTGTGAAGATAATCTACATGGTTGATTTACATGCTCACAAAATATCAACCCTAATAGCTGGCCTTAAGCCCTTGTATTGGGCCAAAAAGGTCCGGTGTCGACACTATTGACACCAAACAGTTGGTGTTACCCTAGCACGATCCTTGGTTACTTACGTCCTACTAAATGTTGGTTTAAAATTAATAGTAAAATATATGTTTCATATCAAACTTTAGATTAACTTTTAAATGGGGTTTAAAGTTTTAGAGTGATATTTTGGTAATGATTGATGTTTTTATATAATAAAAAAATTATCCTAATAAATTCAACCCTTAGATCATGTTTTTGTAAACGCTAGTTATTGTAAACGAGATGTAAGAAAAAGGTTTTAATAGTAAGTTCTATGGATATCTCAAACAACTAAAATCATTCAAATTTGAAGTTTAGACACATACCAATGACATCTCAAACAACCAAAACCTTCCCTTCGTCTTAAATTTGAGGCTAGGGCAAGGAGTTAGAGGGATCCGAAAGAGATTGTTTCGTTTAACACAATCTATGCCGTCAAGGTTCCCTCCCAACCACAATTGTGGTACTTGCCACCCCTCAAACTCTTGAACTCCTATCTCAAACAACCTCATAAAGGTTTCTCTTCCTACTAGAAAAATTGGGGGTGGAAGTAGTATTTCTTAGTGTAACAAGATGTCTGTCTGAACATGCCCCCTAAAATAACAAAAACGACTAAACTTCCTTAGATTTTAGTGGGAAAACATGGCAAACATTACCAACTATCTGGAGAGAAATGCATATACAGCCGAATCTATTCAACAGTTCCATATCCAATCCTAAATTTCGCCACGTGGCATCTTCTTTTATCACTATACTATATAACTCTTATTGAATCTTGACGTAAGATATTAGCCTTAGGATTTCAGTTCGTAGGCAAATTAGAGGTGGCCAAGTCACAAAAAGCCATTCTACGTGGTACTTTGTAAGATTGCGGTATCGAATAACGATATAAAATCATACAGCAAAGCCGGTCTCCGAACATGCAACATGAGACATAAGCGTCAATAAGAGAAAAGATCAGGGTCAAAATTTGAAAAAAGTAGATACTTTCACTG
Source organism: Macleaya cordata (assembly GCA_002174775.1). NCBI lineage: Eukaryota > Viridiplantae > Streptophyta > Magnoliopsida > Ranunculales > Papaveraceae > Macleaya > Macleaya cordata. The sequence goes on along the minus strand of MVGT01004145.1, from coordinate 1,296,100 downwards.
ACCTGGAAAGTCAACGTGGCATGAAGATGACGTGGATATCTTCAACCAAAACAACCAGATGTGACCGTCCATAGAAGAGCCAACAGTAGCAGACGAGAAAGAAAGCGAAGTAGAGAGAGAAAGAGAGAGTTTTAGAGAGAGAAAGAGAGAGTTTTAGGGAGAGAGTAAAAACAAACAAAAACACACACTCACTTTCTCTCACTAAAAAATTTTTAGGATCCAAAAACAAAAACAAACTCACTCTCTCTCTCTCTCTCCTCTTCTAAATCTTTCACCTCTGATTTTCCATTCCTTTCGCCGGAAAACCACTTACCAGTTACCACTTTCTCTCTCTGTCACCTTCTGAAAACCACTATTTATAATCAAATGTGATGGGAGGCGGTTTCTCGCGCCTCTTCCCATGCTTAAATCCCACAAATCAAAACCATCAAGTGGATTTGATCTACACAGCTTCAGAACCTTTAGATGAAACCCTAGGTCACTCTTTCTGTTATGTTCGTTCCTCAGCTCGTTTTCTCTCTCCTACAAACTCTGACCGTCTCTCTCCTTCTCAATCTCTTCGTCTTTCTCCTTCTCATGAACCCGCCCTGAAAACTAGACCTGGTTTCACTGAACCCGCTTTCAAATCCATCTCCGGCGCTTCCGTCAGTGCCAATACTTCCACTCCCAGAACTGTCCTCCAACATGATCAAATTTACGATGATGCCATTGACTGTGCTGGTAATACTACCACCACCACCGGAACAAAATCCAGCTTCATCAGTGGTTTTGAGAGTACTTCATCTTTCTCTGCACTGCTGTTGCAGCCAATCCCCCGTGGTGATGCGTCCGGTCCGATTGATCGTGGGTTCTTCTTGTCCGGTCCGATCGAACGAGGTGCTCTCTCTGGACCGCTTGATTCTAATACTGGTAATGATTCTGGGCAAATCCATTTTTCAGCTCCGCTTAATGGAATTTATGTTAAGAGGAGGAGGAAGAAAGGGTTGTCTGGAATTCGGAAAGCGTTTTATCGGAATTTGTCGGAGAAGAAGAGACCCTGGGTTGTACCGGTTCTGAATTTTGTTAGCCGAAAAGACGGTCCAAACAGTCATGGAACCGATTCAGAGGTGAAGAATGAAAATAACGTGCAGTGGGCTCATGGGAAAGCTGGTGAGGATAGGGTTCATGTTGTTGTATCGGAAGAACATGGGTGGCTTTTTGTTGGGATTTATGATGGTTTTAATGGTCCTGATGCGCCGGAATTTTTGATGGGTAATCTTTATCGTGCTGTTTTTAATGAGCTTGAAGGGTTATTTTGGGATGTTGAAGGAAGTTGCTCAAATGAGCAAGAGGGCAGTGATAGAATTCAAGAGAATTTAGAGAGAGAGGAGGGTATTGACTCATCAATGGAGAATTGTGTTGAAGAGGTGGGGAACAATGGGGAAGTGTTGGAGAGTGGTGAGAATTTGAATCCTACAAATTTGGACTGTGGGTCTGTGAAGAAAGTAACATTTCAATCTGAACCAACAGGATTAAGAAGAGGGAAGCCTCTTTGGGAATTTCTTGCTGAAGATTATGCAGAAGATGGGCTTGATCTTTCGGGTTCGGATCGGTTTGCATTTTCTGTTGACGATGCTCTTCGTGTAAGCAATTCTAGTCCAATTGTGAGTCGAAGGTCACAGTTGTTGTCAAAATTGAAACATGGGTTCTCTAAGAACAAGGAAAGTCAGGGTCATAGTAGGAGGTTCTTTCCTTGGAGATATGATTGGGAGGGTAAGGAGGAGAAAACTGAAGTTGATAATACAGTTGAGGAGAGATCTTCTAGAAGCTTCAGGAAACGTCGAGTTGGTCCCGTTGATCATGAATTGGTTTTGAGGGCTTTATCGCGAGCTCTGGAAGTTGCTGAGCACGCGTATTTGGATATGACAGATAAGGTTCTTGATAGAAATCCGGAGTTGGCATTGATGGGTTCATGTTTGTTGGTTGTTTTAATGAGAGATGAGGATGTATATGTGATGAATGTGGGTGATAGTCGTGCTATTATCGGTCATTATCAACAAGAAGAAATTAGTTCTAGTATGAATCCAATTAGACGAGGTAAAAGTCGATCTGATATAGAGGGAATTGTTGAAGAATCCAGTGCAGTTGGTGAGGGAGCTACTCCTGTAGTGATTGAATCTCCTGCTCATACAATGAAGTTAACTGCGTTGCAGTTATCTACTGATCACAGTACAAGCATTGAAGAAGTAAGGTTTAATTTCAAAAGAAGAAACTTTAAGCTCATTATTAATTACTGTAGTTGCCTGTTTGAAAATTATTGGGGACTCACTAGCGACATCTAAAAGTTGCTTTTATTTTCCTTTTCCCAAACATCTAGTATGAAATAACAAGAATCATCAGCGGTCTTTTATTATGATGGAATAGATGCTTGACTCACTAATGCTTGTAGGAATTTATTGTGGGAGTGGGGTGTGATGTAATTGAAATTGTGCAAAAATCAGTTTGACTATACCGAGTTGACCTATCCAACTTGTTTTAGAATTTAAACTAGTTAGTGGGAGAGTCAAGTGGGATGGCATATTTTTGACCTAGTTGCTTTGATTTTAATGATATTTAGAATGTTAAAAATTTATTAGGAAGGCAAGGATCAAATCCATCCATTTGAGGTAGCTAACTTTTATATGACATGAACTGCAAAAATTGCAAAGAGCATGCTGTATCCTTCAGATTGGAAGATAGGACTAAAGAGGTTACTTGGCTGTTTTGTGATGCCTTATGCAAGAATGATTAACGGGATGATTGAAGGTGTACTTAGAAATAATTAATTTCAAAGTTGAAGAAAACCAGATCAAAGTTGTTGTTGACTGACTGGATGGCAGGGATTTTCAAGGTTAAGTTACGGTCTTATTCTCTAAAATAGTGAACTCCGAATTGTGTATATAATCTAGCAAGGTGTTAGAATTCGAAGTTGAAGTTTGACAATAGAGAATTAAGCAACGGTTTATTTGGTAAAATCACTCTTCACTCTGACCTAGGGTTTGTGGCAGCATCATTTCTAGGACCAACATGGAGGGAGTCAGCAGACTCTGCACCAATCAAGTGAGGTTCAGGGATTCACAGGCCTCACAGCAACAGCTACCTCATCAAATAAATCTTCTTTTTTCTTAATTTTTTTTTACCAGAAGTGAATTTTTTGATAATCAGTTACATTATCAAATACGATAGTTCAAGTTCAGTCTGCCACCTGTTTCTTAGTTTTGCCCCTATTTCCTAAAAATAGTACAGGAACCCATTAGATTTCTAGTACCTTGACTTGTCAATTCTATCCTAACATGCATTACTAATTCAGTAACTTCAGAGGAATCAGTCCTTGAATGTTTGAGAAAGTGCTAAAAATTGGCAACTATTAGCAGTTTTGGTGCTCTTTGCATTTACGTTTATGGACAGTTAAGCATTTGATACATATTGCTACAATGTCCCCCAACATGAAACTCAGAATGCATAGAAAGTTTAGAAAGTCCCAGTGATGGATTTTCATTTGCAAGTGTTTCTACATTTACTCTTCTGCACATCATTGTCAATGTCGACCGAATTCCCCTTACTCTAGTTCCTGGCTAAATCATATCTGTTGCACGTGATACTCATTGCAAGAGTCTTTCTGATCCTGATATGCATCCATATGGTCTTTTTAACCGATAAGTGCTCTTCAAGATTGATGTGTCTTCTATTAGCTTACCTTTCCTGTTTTATTTTCTTCTGATGCATGCTAAATCTACGTTCTTTCAACTTTTTTCCACTGTTGTCAATGTTTACTAAATAATGCAGGAAGTCCTCAGAATTAAGCAAGAACACCCGGATGACAGCCAATGTATTGTCAATGATAGGGTGAAAGGTCGACTTAAGGTCACCCGAGCCTTTGGCGCTGGATTCCTTAAGCAGGTTTGTGCTTCTAGTTATCCCTCTTGTAGTTAACAAATTGATTACTAATACATGAAAATGTACGAGGTTTGCAGAGTAGGGTACCCTATAGAAAGATGAACATAATTTAGGAAGAGAGAATTCTAAATATTCCCATGCTTTTCTTTAATTGTTGAGCTGTCCAACCGACAGAAAATTGGCGTGCATGGTGAAGAGTGGGACCTACCATTCAGTGGGTCCTGCTGGGAGATCTAGTGGATCAAATTGATTTGATTAGAGGATCCTAACCATCCAATTTAGTGGTTTTTTATTTGGAATGTTGGGGTATATGTTCCTGATTGCTCGAAAGAATGCAACAGATTAGATGGCTAGTCATTCAATTAGAGTGTGCTGCATGGGCATCTACATCTTGGATTTGTTTAAATGAGTTCTCAGATGTTTTTATTCTTGAGATCTTCTGTGAATATTTGCCTGACTTGCTACTTTACATGTTGCTGCAGCCCAAGCTGAATAATGCGTTATTGGAAATGTTTCGGAACGAATATATTGGTACCGCACCATATATATCTTGTTCTCCTTCTCTCCGTCACCATAAACTCGGTCCCAGTGACCAGTTTTTAGTTCTCTCATCAGATGGTCTATACCAGTATTTTAGCAATGAGGAAGTAGTTTCTCATGTTGAAACTTTCATGGAGAAGTTTCCAGATGGAGACCCTGCACAGCATTTAATCGCGGAGCTTCTTTTCCGTGCAGCCAAGAAAGCTGGTAAGAAAATTTCTCAACCTACTGTTTTTCTTAGGCTTCCGGTCTCTTTATCCTTCATAGACTACATCGAATACCTGTATTTTTGCTGTCGAATATGATATTTTGTTTCTTAATGCCATAAAATAGTTCAGTATGATTGAACAAACTCTCAACTCTTCTCGAAAAACAAAAGAAGAAAAGAAAGAAAGAAAAAGGAAGAAACTTTCAACTCCAAGGATGTGATGAAAATGCTGACTAGCTGCCAAGGTCGAAGGGTTTGTTACATGCTAGAGTCACCTTTAGTCAGTAAAGGTTTTAAAAGCTGAAATAGAAGATCTTAGAACTAATGAAGTAGTGATTGAAAGAGAAAGAACCTCTAATGAAGTATCCTAATAGCTTATGATAGGAGCCTTTTGTAGGACTGAGATTATGTTTGTAGGCTGCCCTAATACTGGCTTGTTTTTTGTTTTGATATGTTCAGTTAGAGAACTAAATTGATGTTATGTCCTGTATAAGTGTATATCATTCCAAATTTCCAATTAGAACGAGACTTTTGTGACGTTGAAAGCTAACGGAATGAGCTTTTGCTTGCAGGAATGGATTTCCACGAACTACTTGACATCCCACAAGGAGATCGTAGAAAATACCATGATGATGTTACGGTTATGGTGATTTCACTTGAAGGAAGAATTTGGAAGTCATCAGGAAAATACTTGTGAGATCTCAGACCCTGCGGACAACTGGCTGCACACCTACATCTACTTTTAGTGATTTCTTCTGGATAAAAGTAGCTTCAGCATTTTGAAGATTAATCTCTGAATCTGAGTGAATCATTGTAATGAGGGCAATCTTGTTAAGTTAGGAAGTTCAGTCACTGACCCATTTTTCGTGGGTTCTATAAGAATTCTTTTATCTCGCGCTAGGTATACAAGAGGTAACTTCATGCTAATTGCTCAGGCAGATTTTAGATGTTCATGAAAGCACCTTCTTCCTCGAGCAGTTGCAGAGTTTGGGTTCAAGATGAACAATAGGAGCTTGCAAATGAAATTTTTCATGTTCTGAGTTTAGACAGAGGTGGAGGATCTGTCAGTTTTTCTTCTTCCGTTTTTTTTTTCCTTTTCTTTTTAAATCTTTCCTTTCTTCTTTGTCAGAGGAAATTGTGTTTTTAAAGGGGGAGGGGGTGGGGGGATAGTGATTTACTGATCGACATTCTGTTGTCAAAAGTGAGAATTTGTAATCTTGTTGGTGGTGTTTCACCAAAGCGGTTTATAAAGAACAAAAAATATGAAAATTTTATCAATACCTTTGCTTGGATATCATCTTCTGCTAACCCCAATAAATGAATCTTGAACAGATTGTAAACACCCATTTGATTAAGCTGACTTCTCATCCTGACAAGCAGAATGAACCAAACGTCACCCAAAGAGTATCATACAAAACAGAGAAAATTACCTAAACTTCATGAAATCTTTCAATATTTGATCACTGTAACCAATTTTACAATTTGGATACAACAGTCATAAACCCAAGAGAAGAAAAAGGTTTAAGAATTGAATATTGATGAACACTGCAGAGAATTCTTTGATAGGATAGCCTCAGCGGTCGAACACTGCACTGCACCTTGAACTTCATGAAACCTTCAGATGTTTTGATTATTGTAACCAATTATACAAGTTGGATACAACAGTCATAAATCAACGAAAACAAAAAAGGTTTTAAGAATTGATCAGTGGTGAACATTAGACAATTCTTTTACAGGATAACTGCGGGCGATCGAACACTGGACTGCACCCATGATGTCAAATCCTCTCTTGTTGCAACAAAACAACCAGCTTTCTCTTCACTCTGCCTAAATGGTACACCTAGTTTCTTCAAATGGGAATCAAGAGAATTAGCCAGTCCTTGAGAGAATTTATGAGTTCCCGCTCCAGTGTAAGCAGAAAACAACTCTGGCAATTCCTCCTCCCGGCTGATGATTTTTGAAAGAGTTCCCATCCATTCTTCAAATGCTGTATAAGCTGCACCAACTGACAATGATCTAAGGTTCAATGACCATTCTTCTGCTGTCTTTGAATGTAAACCTGGGTAAAGTCCATAGAGAGTTCCCAAGTAAAGCAGTTCATGACCTCTCTCATGGAGATTTCTGTTTCGACAAATATCGATCAAGCAATTACAGTAAGGTCTCCTAACTTCTACCACAACATTGTTCAATATCTCTTTCAACTCCTCTTTGATTTTATCAAAACCAACTTCCTTTTCACCAAGCAATCTAACAAATCCAACCAACTTCGAATTACCCTTCTCTAAACAATCAAGAACCATTTCAAATTCTTCACCTTCTTCACATAACGAAGCAACAGATAATAAACAACCACATAATCTATCATCAGGCTCAATTCCTCTCTCAACCGCGAACTTAAAAACCTTCACCAAATCCTCAAGTCTCTTAGCCCTACCCAAACATTGAATCAAACAAGTACAACCCATGACATTAAGTTTAACACCTAACTCACACATTTCACCAAACAACTTCATTGCATTCTCAACTTTCCCTCCTCTACCATAAATATTAAGCATTGCTGTATAACTCCAACTATCTGGCCGACATCTCTTCGAATTCTTCATTTCTTCAAACAATTCTTCAGCTTCTTCTTCCAATCCAAGATCAGCACACATACTGAGTAAAGTATTATAAAGCATGAAATCCATCTTCCACCCATTAGACTTCATTCTTTCCCAAAGCTCCAAAGCATCTTTTCCCCATCTTGCTTTGCCATAAATCTTAATCAGAGCTGTTAAAGTTTTCTCATTTGGTGTCACACCAGATTCCACCATTTCCTCAAAAAGGGTTCTAGCTAAACCAGGTTTTCCAGCTTTACCCATTGCTTCCAAAAGTGTATTGTAGACAACCAAATTGGGTTCAACTTCAAGAGATTTCATTTCCTGCAACACATATCTAATTCCATCATAATCTCCAGCTTCACCAAACATTTTCCCCAAAATTGAAAAAGCTATTGGATCAGGTTTCCACCCACTAGCTCTTCCTCTCTCATATAAACTCAAAACTTCCTCAACTCTTCCTAACTTTGCATAAACATCTAAAATAGCAGAGTAAGTAACCTCATCAGGCATCAAACCAGTCTTATACATTCTTTCAAACCATTCAACAGCTTTATCAAAAAGGTCACACCTTTTTGCACAAGTTATAATGGTGGAGTAAGTGATGTTGTCAAGTTCAACTTCATTCTCCATCATTTCATGGGCAAGCTCCTCAATGAGCTGAAATTGTTTCCCAAATCTCAGAGACTTCATAGTAACATTGTAGAAGATTGTTTCAAGAGGAAAATCTTTCTGGGTCTTCAGCCAATTGAAGAAAAGATAGGATTTTGGCCATGGCTTCAAGAAGTTGAGAATTGAAAGAGCATTTTCTCTAGTGAGTGGTTGTGAGATTTCTTCAAGAATTGTTAAGAAAGCAGATTCAGAAGATGGGTCACAGTCATTGAGTTTTTTGCAGAACAGTTTGAGGTCTTTGAGCTGAGGGTTGTAAGAGTAAGAAGGGCGTTTATGGCGTTGTAGAGAGAGAACTGAGCGTTTGGGTTTTGAGGGATTGACCCAAATGGATTTGGGTTTAGAGAGAAGATGTGGTTGAGGTTGTGGGTGATCAGAGAGAAGGTGTTGAGAGAGAGGTTTTAGTTGATCAGAGAGAGAAGAATTTTTTTGTTGGGATTCTACTGAATTTGGAGGAGATTGAGTTGAGTTGCAGAGAGTGGTGAATCTTCTTTTTCGAAGTCTGTGAGAAGGAGAAGAAAAAGAAATGGTGGGTTTCTTATTTGGGTGTGACATAGTGAGATGAAGATCCAGAGTAGTAGAAACTGTAGAAGAAGAAGCCATGGTTGGCTGGTGTTTGAGATTTTGAGAGAGAAAAAGAGAGAACTGAAGAACATTATCCTGTTCTGTAGATATTTGATTCTATAGTTTAGTACTGAGTTATATAGTGCTTCTCAACATACGATCTTCCATGGCGCCCTAACATCTTGGTGGGCCATCTTTTAGTGTAGACAGTCCAAATGTGGTCCGAAAAAAGAAGAAGAAAAATTTGGTAATCTACCAATCTCCTGTACCTGCAACGGGCTAGGGTTATTAGAGTTAGGGTTGACGGGTTGTTGAGCTGGGACGTCAATTTACCCAATCCTAACCCTTGTAACCCTAACTCTAATACCCTAGTTATATTAAGCTTCTTTATTGTTTTGATTTTTATTAGGGAGTTTAACTAAGATAGAGAAGAAATAGGTTTTAATCAAGAGAGGGAACAAATAGAATTGAAATAAAGTTTTACATGGAGAGAATAAATGAAATCAAAATATTTTTATTAAAATCCTAATTAATGTTTGTTTAGACAAGTTGCCTCGTGGGTTACACAAACCAACAACCCTATTTTTTGACGGGTTAAAAAACCCTAATCCTAATTCAGCTCATTTAATTGGCATGTCGAATTAAGGACGGGTTATTAGGATCGGGTCCATTAATTACCTGGAATTTAATTGAAAGTTACCTGGTTCGAACCAGTCTAAATCGAAAAAGATAATGGGAAACTGAAAAATAAAAAAATCAATACTTTTGATGTTGATTTTGCTAGACCACAACTTTCAAATACACGAGCATAAAAATGGTGAAAAGAAAAATATAAAGAGAAGATAACCGATCTTATTGATGGAAGATTAAGGTTGCGTAACACATGTATTTATACCCATTCTCCCTCTAATAACTTGCCAATAACCATAAACTGTTTAGGGAAGTGGAACTTAAAATCCACACACGTTTGGTTTTGTACTAGTATGTTCTGTGGAAAAAAATGTGCAAAAAAAGAGTACAATCCTATATCTTGAATAGGTTTCAGACGCGTTTTAGCTACGTCATCAAAACCTTGCGAGCAAAATCCAATGGGAAAGAACTGCGCGAAGAAAAACTGATTACAAAATGCATATTGCCCGATCAATGTAGGACTAATCCCCCCTTACATAGATGCTCCACTAGATGTGATAAAATACAATCCGGAAATTCTGAGACTATATTCTAGTTTCTCAAATGTGGCACTTGACAATGTCATTGTAAACAAATTTGCTAGATTATCCAAAGAACAAACTTGTGTAACGTTGACTTCATTTGTTTTTATCTGGAGCTCACTGATATGGAAGAACTTCGGTAAGATGTGCTTTGTTTTATCGTCTTTAATAAATCATCTTTTAACTAGTGCGATACATGTTGTATTGTTTTCATATATAGTAGTTATATAGTTGGTTTGTCTTGGATACTCCAATGTCGATTTTAGAATCAACTAATTTTTGTGACGATGATCTTCATGGTGAGGTGAATATCCTCAGTGTTAATTAGTCATTGGATCATCCCATGTTGCCCCTACATGACCAGATGTCTTTTAGGGCCTTTTTAAGGTCGGGCTCAAGTATTCCATATGTATTAATAAATATGCATGTTAATATTATTTCAAATACAATTTTGATTAAAACAATAATAACATCTTATTAATATGCATAGTTATTTACTCGGACATAAATATTCACACATCACTTTTATATCTTGGCTTGTGGGGCCTACGTAGAGATGATATAAAGGATGATTTTAGGTAAAGATACTGTTCTCCAAATCTACATATGATTTTATGTAAGGATGTTCTCTTCACTATGTAGATCATCGTCGCTAAAAATTAGCATATTCTAAAACTTGTAACCCATGATTTGTTGATTGAAAACCAACAATGATTGAGCCTTTCAGTTTACAATTGATTTGCAATCAATAGATCATAATGAGGTTACAAATTTTAGAATATGCTAATTTTTAGTGAGAATGATTCACATGATAAAGAGAACATCTAACCTCATAATCATCCCTTGAATCATTTCCATATGGCCCCGCAATTCAATGTAAACTCACTATATAAATATGAATGTATGAAGATATGCCTCTTTATACAATCACAAATCCATAATTCAACAGATCTCGTCTTCACATTTAGAATGATATGTTTTTTTGTGTGAATGGTCCACTCTTCTCACCAAAAATCAACACTTAGATCATAGATCCAAAATCTATATCAACGATCAATTACCAAGATGGAGATTAATAATCCCAAATCAATCAAGATTAGGGCCAATATCAAAATTAAGATCATGATGATCAATAATCCCAAATAAATATCAAGATCCGACCCCAAATCAAAATATAGATTGGGGCCAAGAAAAGGAATACAAATACCAAGATCAAAATAAAAAATCAAGATCAAGATAAAACCATCTACTATAGTTCTGTCCTTTAACTAATTGATCGTTGATATAGTTTAAATAGATAAAATTTATATCCTTTAACTAATTCAAAGTTATCATTAACTATAGGTGCATGTTAGCACCAATTAACTATTTTTTTTTATTTTGTTTATCACATAAAATTGGCATAACTTTAAAAATACAAATCAATTTATCATAAAATTTATATTTTTAAAAAACATTCGTCGAGATCTTCGAAATGAGGCCAAATAACAAAACTTTTTCCTAAAAAATAAAAAATAATTTATGCAAATTTATTTTTGCTTAACATAAAACTATGTTTTTATCTAGATTGCATCAAATTTTGAATTTGCATGTTTCAAAACTAGATAACATCAAAAGAAGAAGTGAAGATCTCGATGATTACTTTCTAAACATATAAATTTCGTCAAAATCTATTACTAAAAATAGTAGGCAAAAATATGTGCACAAATAAACAGAGAACTACTACTAGTACATTTTATTTAGATTGCATCTAAATTCAAATTTACGATTCTCAAACTAGGTAACATTAAAATAAAAAGTGAACATCTTGAGGAATGCTTTCCAAATATATATATTTTGTCAAATTCTGTTACTTAAAACAATAAGTAAAAATATTTTTGCATATTTTCTACATATGCAAAAATATTTTTGCATAGATTTCACAAATTCTTTTTATTTTTTATTTTTTAAAAACCATTCTTGACTGGTATAGTCCAGAAGATCTCAAAAAGTGCTTTTTAAATGTATAAATTTTGTCAAAATTTGAATTTTAGTTTAAGAGATAACATTTTGAAATTTAAAAACAAAAAAGATAACTAATTTTCTATCTTGTATAACTTACAAAAAGGTGATTGAAAAGTATAATAAGATTAAAATAGGAATATTAAAAAACAAAGAATGGACTAAATAGATTTAGAAAAGTTTAAAAAGGACTAAACAGATTCAAAATGCTTTAAAAAATGTATTTCAACCTTATTGAAAATCATGTGTACTAAATGGATTAAAAAAGCTATGTATTGGATGTTTTGACCATTTTTCCTTAATACTTTATTATGTGTAAATAATCTATTTATTTTAGAGGCAAGATCCACATACATCGTAGTAGCTTGTGGGGACCACATGGAGATGTCCAATCACTAATTTTGGTTGAGGATATTATCTTCGCCATATAGATCATATTCACAGAAAGTTACCTCATTTTAAAACTTCTAATCCTATCATCCATTGATTGTAAATTAATGGTAAGATGAATGGCTCAATCATTGTTGATTTTTAATCACTGGATGATGAAGTTACAAATTTTAGAATGTGTTGATTTTCGGTGAGGATGATCTACATTGCTAAAAATCGAAAAACTCGAAAATCAATAGTGTAGTTTTGGTTCCCACAAAAAAAAAAAAAAAACTATCATGGTTTGATGTGGTTTTAGTTTTCCTAAAAAATAAGGGTTGGACTTTGAGTTTGACAAAAAATCCACCGCGCAGAATAGTGTGCAACCCTAGTGCACATTGGTTGAAAGCCAACCTATTTTGGATCATCTGCAACAACCGATTTAATATTGGTCAATTTTGATGAGCTGTCTTCTAATCCAATCCGAACTTAGATTGAATCTGTTTTTTATCCAATTCGCTTGAGGTCGGTTTGTGTTCTATCCCATATTTATTCAATTTGTTTGGACGAGTTTGAGAAAAGGATTGATGGTATGGAGACACAATGCAGGCATGTATTATTGTATTCCACACCAAATGTATCATCTTGGTTCAATGAGTCATGAGACTACTAGCTAGTTACATTTATTTCTTTAATTGTGCGTTCCAATTAAAATGATTCATTAATCTCTTTGTTTTTAATCTTCTATTAGTTCCAAATAAATCAAATTTAAGATTAGCTAGTTAATTTTTATATCTTATCTCCATTTTTTTTTTATGTCTTGCGCTTAATGCTAAATATTTTTACGTACGAAAAAAAACTATCATGATTTGGTGTGGATTCCCTCTCCGACTCAACTATAATGGGTTGTGTTCGGTTTTTAAAACTTCAAGTTTAACAGGATTGGGGAGGGAATCAAGTTTTGTTGGTGCGCCTTGCCCTGCCCCATATATTTTAGATTAGAAATTAATTAATGGTCCAGATCAAGTAATCAAGGATGGACGGAATTATCATATATTAGTATCCCAAATTCACATAATTGACGTACGGCCCATATACTAAACGGATCTATCGAGAGTCGAAACTAATAATTTGTGTAGGAAGTTTTTCTTTAAAAAAAACCTACCGTGACAAGCCGACTACAATTCCTTATTATACAGTAGAAAGTAGAAACAAAAAATTCTTTTACAATTGAGAAAGGATTTGCATACATTATTATTTGACATAGTTATTCATACATAACCTATAGGGTTCATAAAGAAGTGATCCAATGGTTGATTTTTGGTGATGATGTTCTTCCCATCATGTAGATCATCCTCATCTAAAATCAGACCAGTCTAAAACTTCTAACCCCATCAAAGACTTGATTCAGTTTTAACGGTAATTGGCCGATTTATTTTATCGTTAATTTTCAACTAACCTTTGATGGGGCTATAAATTTTAGAATGATTTTAGTTAAAGATGACCTAAATGATGAGGATAACATCCCTACTATATATAAGAGGCTGCATCAGCCAAGCCGCTTAGCCTGTTTAAAAAATAGAAAAATGATGAGAGAGATAGAGAGAGAAATGGAGTGAGGGGCGGCGGCGATTTTGGTGTGGGGGCGTGCTACAGTGCAAGCTGTAGGCACGTCCTCACAAAAAACCTTTTTTTTTTTTAAAAAAAAAAACTTTTTCTAAAATACAATATATATCCTTTTACATCATTTATTTATTTCCACTTGGTTTACACTTTCCAGTGTGGTCGTATGGAGTCGATCCAAGGGCTGATTTTTTTGGACGATGATCTCATCGACGTCTAGATCATATTTGACTATACATTGTTATCAACGGACCCACACAATATGTATTTTATTTATATTTAGTTTACACTCTATTTACACTAATTTTTGAGCTCACTCAAATTTGATTCAAGGGCTAATTTTGTATATAGAAGATCTCCTCAATGTTTAGAATTCAGATCATATTAGTCCAAGATTCTACAAGTAGCATCACATACAAATTTATTTTTTTAATAAGAAGGCGCCGTAAAATTTGCCAACTAACGCGTGTGAGGAGGCAAAATGAGTTTGTCACGCGCCAAGCGCATATGGGGGAACGTGTGAAGCGCGCGTGGGTGGTAATGCGCATAGTGCATTTGAATATCCAACCCATACGCGCGAAGATGGACAGTTAACTCACAAGCACGTAGCATGTGTGGGGGGCTCGTAAAAGATAAGGGGCTACATCGGCTCCCATGCGGCTCAATTCAAGCCGTAGTGGACGGATGGAATTATTTAAAAATTTAGTTCCAATAAAATCTCACAAATTAAATTTATTTTCCACCTATTTTATCCATACACCTTGCTTACTCCCGCGTTTGAGTCCACATAGCAAAGATTCATAGGCTATTTTTTTGTGACGATAATCTCCATCTTAATTGGATCCCACATATCAGTGTCAAAAAGGTATAAATGTAGTGTTAAGAGAGAACACTTAGATTTTTGCGTGTGGAGTGGGTTAGCTGGGGATTGAAATAAGCCATATAAGTTGTCCTCCATGTTTGGTGCACTATTTTTAAAATANTTCCTTGGTCCCCAGCTCAGCAAATTTTTTTTTGGTATCGTTAATTTTCAACTAATCTTTAATGGGGCTATAAGTTTTAAAATGATTTTAGTTGAAGATGACCTAAACATGGTTCAAAATCTCGTTCCGTTTCGAAATATTTCGGCTGTTCGTTTCGGTATTTTAGCTTGTCGAAACGAAACATTACTTGAATTCGTTTTTTCCGAAAGTTTCGTATCGTTTCGGAATGTTTCGAAATATTTTGAGTGGTATCGGATTGTATCGAGTTGTATCTTTTATGAATATTTCGAATGATATCGAAATGTTTCGTAATTCCAATGTTTTGATATTGTATCGTATCGTTTCGATGAATGTTTCGTTTTTTCAACATACCGAAACATTCAATCCATACGAGATTTTGAACCTTAGACCTAAATGATGAGGAGAACATCCTAAAGAACAATATAAAAAATCAACCCTTGGACCCTTAGAATGATGTGCCCATCGTGCCATGCCAATATGTCTTCCTTGGTCCCAGCGCAGCAAAAAAAATTTGGTCGGATCCACTGAAGTGGTAAGCCTTAACCGATGTGTGATGACAGGTAAGCCCGAAGGCTTATCCCGTCCCTGTCAGGGGAGATGCCAACCGTCTCTCCGTTCAACGAACACAAAACTTCTGGTATCAAGTTGGCTTATAAACATGGCAGGTTATTATTAAATAGTCGATGTGGGACTAAAGGTTTATTCGTATATTAATCCAATGTTCGGTAATACGAGAAGCCCAACTTGAGCAGGTTCAAAGTTCTTTTTTTGAGGTTTGGATGTTTAAAACGGGTTGGGCTTAGATCAACGATCCAAAATCTATATAAAACGATCAATTATCAAGATTAAGATTAATAATCTCAAATTAATCAAGATCAGGGCCAATATCAAAGTTAAGATCATGATGAAAAATCCAAAATAAATATCAAGATCCGGTCCCAAACCAAAATATAGATTGAGACCAAGATAAAGAATACAAATACCAAGATCCAAAATAAAAAATTAAGATCAAGATAAAACCATATACTATTGTATTAGTAAGAAATAAAAGTTTTCACAAAAAAAAAATGAAAGAATTAATACTTTATTATGTGTAAATAATCTATTTATTATAGAGGCAAGATCATCATTCATCGTAGTAGTTTATGGGGCCATTTGGAGATGTCTAATGGCTAATTTTGGGTGAGGATATTCTCCTCACCATGTAGATCATATTCACATAAAGTTACATTTTAAAACTTCTAATAATCCTATCATCCATTGATTGTAAATTAACAGTACGATGGATGACTCAATCACTATTGATTTTCAATCATCGGATAATGGTTTTCGGTGAGGATGATCTATATTGCTAAAAATCGAAAACTCGAAAAACCAATGGTGTAGTTTTGGTTCCCACAAAAAGAAGAAGAAGAAGAAGAAACCATTATGGTTTGGTGTGGTTTTTATTTTCTATAAAAAATAATGGTTGGACTTTGAGTCTGACAAAAAATCCACCGAGCAGAACAGTGTGCAGCCTTAAATGTAGGGGTGCACATTAGTTGAAAGCCGGCCTATATTATGGATCATCCACAACCGATGATCCAATATTAGTCGATTTTGATGAGTTGTCTTCCATTCCAATCCGAACTTTTGATTGGATCGGTTTATTCATCCAATCCGTTTGAAGTCGATACTTTACCCAATATGAGAATGCCCCATGTGTGCCCAATGTGAGGTAGGGGCCACATAAAGATGATCCAATGGCTGAGCTTTGGTGAGGATGACCTGCTCACTACGTAGATCTTCCTCCCCGAAAATCACATCATTCTAAAATTCCTAATCCTATAAAAGTTTGGGTGATATATATATTGGCTATCTATAAATATTATTAACTTTGAACTAATTTTTTATGGGATTAGAAGTTTTAGAACGGTTTAATTTTATATAGGGATGGTCTATATGGTGAGGAGAACCTTCTTACACCTTAGGATCAACTTCTTATGGACTCCATTGTTGGAATATGGCTCAATTTGAGTCAATTGGAATGGGTATCGATACCCACAAATGTGAGTATCTATACCCATTGAGAATTTATCATCGTTGAAACAGTTGACGTGAGTATTGATACTCACATAAGTGGGTATCGATACCCATTGAAAAAGGTCACTTCAGGGACCCGATGTATCGATACCCATGAAAGGGGTATCGATACCTTCTGGCGGTGGAGTTCCGAAAATTTATATTTTGTGTCCCAATTGAAGTATAACTCTTTCTAATTCGTGGGAACCCTTATGAATCTATAAATAGGGATTCCCAAAGTAGTTTTTTGTATCAGAGAGTTGAGAGAAACCCTAGGTTTTGTGTGAGAGCTCTTGTGGTGCTAAAATCATTGTACTCTGATCATATTGAATAAAAAGTTGAATCGTTCCTGCCCCGTGGATGTAGGCACCTCGCCGAACCACGTAAGTCTCTTGTGTTCTTGCTTGTGTTCTTATTTGTTTAAATTTCGTTTTGTTTATTTGCATCGTTAGATTTAATATTATTCCTGGGAGAGTGCAAAGTTGCATATAATTTGGGTCTTTGCACTTCACCCACAACATAATTGGGCACACACATAGAACATTTTAACATTAGGCAAAGTATCCTTGCTCTCTCTCTATATATATATATATATTATCAAATTATATATTTTTAGATTTTGAGGCTTTTCAGTTCTTATCATTTTTATAGTTGGATACTAGTTTTTTGTTTGTTCGTTTTGTTTTTTGTTTTTTTTTTTTGTTTTTACCTTTTAGTTATGGATAATTTTTAGTTTTTTTAATCGTAAATAAATTATAAAACGAAGTAAATAATATTATATTTAAATTTCAGTTAGTTTGGTTTACATAATTTTGGGATGAGTTAATCCATTAACTAATCCATTTAAATCGGTTTTTATACGACGACATTCGATCCTACCCAAACAATCAATTGGATCAGTTTGGTTTGGGTCGGGTTAGATCTGTCCGTTCCACTCAATTGTGTGCGCCCTACCTAGATGTACCGGTTGTTAGGAGATTTGGGACGCATGGCGCCGGCACCATGTAAGGGCAAGTACTATGGTATCCCCCAAATTTTGGTACAACAAGTCTTAAATGGTAATTAGAGGGAGGGGCAAGTACTAAGGTTGAGGCACTAAAATTTGGGGCAGCGAT
>MVGT01004145.1:1260755-1278050 GCA_002174775.1 Macleaya cordata | reverse complement strand
TATGTTTTGGTATATTTCGAAACACCAAGTCTGTGGGGCCCACTTGGATACGATCCAATAACTGATATACTGTGTGATTGTTATCCTCACCATGTAGATCATCATCACAAAAAATCATCACATTCTAAAACTTCTAACCTATCAAAAGTTGACTCTTTTCCTCACCGTTCTTTTCAGTGTTAATTTTCAATCAACTTTTGAAGGGGTTATAAATTGTATAATGGAATAATTTTTTTTGAGGATGATTTACTTGGTGAGGAGAACAACTTCATCAAATATCAATAATTGGATCATATCCAAATGGGCCCTACAGACTTGGTATTTCGAAACATACCAAAATATTCATACAACAAAAAAACTTTTTAAAACAAAAAAAAAACTTTTTAAAACCAAAAAAAAATTTTTACACACAAAAAAATGTGCAACAAAGGGATTGTCGCCCCACAATCCCTTTGTTGCCAAAGCAATTTTTAAAAAAAAAAAGAAATTTGGCGACAAAGGGAGTGTCACCCACGAGTCCCTTTGTCGCCCACTAGTCCCATTTTCGCCCAACAAACCCATTGTCGATCCCACTTTCCCCTATACTCTGCCTCAAATTTGGGTTGATTTGAGGCTGAGAGAAAAAGTTTGAGGGTTATGAATCACCTTAGTACTTGACTTATCTCTCAAACCTCTCCAATATAGAGTAAAGAGGCTGCCATAGTACTTGCCCATTGCTATTATCTAGCACAGGCTATTCTAGAACCTATATCCGCTTATTTTCCCATTGCTATTTTTGCCTTATGAGGTCCACATAGAGACAAACCAATGGCGGGTAAGAATGTTCATCTCACCATATAGATCATTCTCACAAAAAATTAACAATTTAAAAATTTCTAACACCATAAAAAAACTTTTGAAAAATCAATCGTTAGAAAATCATTTTTAAATTTTAATTGAATAATGAACTACTAATTTTTCAACAAACTTTAATGGAGTTATAAAATTTAAAATTCACTATTTTTTTTTGTGTGTGAAAATAAGCTATTAGGTGAGAAGAATAGAGTTTACCTGATATTCCCCTCAAGTACTGTAATAAGGTTCACAAATTTTAATTGTCATTACGATTTTGGATGATTTCTCTCTAGAGAGAGAGCAGAGATTTCTCAAAGAGAAGCAATATTCCTTTGCATGACACTTCTAATTACATAATAAGATTTCACGTCTTCCAATACTGACTTTTTAAGTAGTTTAGAGGCTCGATTTTTTTTAGATATTTTTAAGAAGTGTGTAAAATGATGTGGGATTCTCTAGAAAAGGGTAGAACAACCAAGATATTTTGAGAGGATTCTGGCTAACATAATCTTATTAATTAGTCATTCATCATATGATATGTACATGTGGGATATGGCATAATTAATTATTAGGTGATTGTTATTTTAATTATGACGTGTAAGGAGACTTGATTTCTAGTTGTAGTATTTTGAGTTAGTGGGAGTATTGGGTCCTATTTTGTTGTAAGTCTGGGTTTAGTTGTAAATTGTAATAGTGGGTAGTTATGTTAGGAATCTGTTTAGTTATTTAAGAGTACCATCCATTGAGGACTCTCATATGGTGGGATTAATATTTTCTTGTATCTGTCGGTTTCTCTCCCCCTGATTCTCTTTATTCTCTTCTAGATTTTCTCTCCCATTTCTTCTCTTCTTAAATCTGATTAATTTCTTCTAATTTTCTTACACTCTAAACATGCACATATCAATGGTATCAGAGCCGTTCGATCTGTGGGCTGTGGTTATCTCCATTGTTCTTTATATCTAAAAAAAAAAAAATGAATGCGTGCAAAGAAGATGTGGCAGGGGAGTTGCAACGATTGGTGAAAGATACGCAAGAGATCATCCAAAATTATCTTACCTCAAACGAAGCTCGAACGAAGTACAATGATTCTTTGAATGAATTTCAGAAACAAGGTTGCAGATACTTATCTGACTTCTTCGATATCTTCGAAGAAAAGGATGAGGAAATACGCACTAAGTTTCGAAGTTTTCCATCATTTATTATTGGTGATTTCTTCCCAATTTTTCTAGAAGATTTTCAAGGTGATCATGAAGATATTTTAGATTTTGTTTTGCCATCAAATGGTGTTCCACAAATTATTGCACCATCTTTCAAAGACGTTGGACCAATATGCATGCCCAATGATATGCATGGAAGTTATTTTCCAACTAGATATCGATGTAGCAAATATGCAGGAAAAGTTCGTGGGCGGATTGGATGTTCATTTTTCAAATGGGTGGATCCTGCACATTCCATATCAAAAACGTGTTTGCAAATATTTTACTTATACAACCTTGAGGACAAGGTTGTTTTGAGGGGGTTGGAATGATATGTACATGTGGGATATGGCATAATTAATTATTAGGTGATTGTTATTTTAATTATGACGTGTAAGGAGACTTGATTTCTAGTTGTAGTATTTTGAGTTAGTGGGAGTATTGGGTCCTATTTTGTTGTAAGTCGTGGGTTTAGTTGTAAATTGTAATAGTGGGTAGTTATGTTAGGAATCTGTTTAGTTATTTAAGAGTACCATCCATTGAGGACTCTCATATGGTGGGATTAATATTTTCTTGTATCTGTCGGTTTCTCTCTCCCTGATTCTCTTTATTCTCTTCTAGATTTTCTCTCCCATTTCTAGACAGACCTTATTCATGATAAAAAGGATTTCCTCAAGGTAACTGTCCTAAGGGTTTGGAGGGAAGCTAATTTATATTTTCAAATCTCTACATTAATGAGAAATTCTAAGATGTTGGAGAAAACTAAAGAGTATTGCAATTTTTTAGGTAAAATCCACCGAAGTAGGTAGCCTTAACCAATGGGTGCTAACAGGTATTCCCATCCCTATGAGGGGAGATGCCAACTGTCTCTCCTTTCAATGAACACAGTCTTGATGGGTCATCATTAAATACCCGATGTGGGACTAAAGTTTTGAGTTAAACAAACTTCAACTATTGCATTGGCATTAATTTGGGATTTTTCCTAGGCCTAGAATTGCCACTTGGGCAGGGTCAACCCATTCTTTTGTTAGGTTTGGGCTATGGATGTTTAAAAACTTGGTTGGACTCATACTTGGGAAAAATGGAAAATCAAACTTAAATACAGGTTGGGCTTAATACTTCAGTGTAAGTTAGAGATAAAAAAATAATTATGTTGGGCTCTTTGTCTGGTTCAATCTTTTTCTACTTCTTCATCATTTGAAGATTTTGAATTGCTTTAATTTGAGGAATTAATGGGGAGTATTAGTGCAGAACAGAAGAACAAAAAGAAGATAAAGAAAAAGAATCAGAATACAGAAGAAGGAAAGAGTAAGAAGAAGGAGAAGGGAAAAGAGTCTATGGAAAAGGGGGATTTCATTTCCTTCTAATGCAAATCAATGAGATGAAGACTAGTTTGGGGTCAATTGATGAGCCATTTTGGTTTTGAATCTTTCGAGATCAGTTCTTGTGGATTCAATTCTATTTCCATCATTTTTTGCCGTATAGGCTTTTTTTTTCAATGTTCTTGGATCATAGTTTTTTTGTATTTTCATATTGTTCTTCAGTAATGTATGTTTTTTAGAAAATCATGGTAACTTTTCAATTTTAAATCATTCGTAGTTACAAGATAATGAAATTACGTTCTAATACTCGCAATTTTTTTCTCCCAATTTAATTTGGGAATTATAATGCAAATTAATACACTTGAACAGTCTTCCAAGAATGACGTGTTCTAGACAATTGGATCACATTTTAATTTTTACAACTTGCATAGGTTTTTATGTATACAATCTGTTTGCATAGTCCAATTATAAATTTTTTTTATTTGAATTTGATATTGTTCTTCTCATTTTGAAGATCTTAAAAAATTCTTATCAAAAATATAAATTTTGTCAAAAGGCGATTTGTAAATTAAAAGTTATAGCAATTTAAATTTTAAAAAATATTATTTTCTCTCTTTACCACATCACCACTTTCCACAAAATAACATATCCTGCAAAACGCTAAAAAGGAGAGACGAGCCTTATAAAATAAAAAGTACTCGTGCGTTAGAGAAACAAAGCTTCTAGCCCAATTTTGTGTTGTTTTATTGATGTTGTCCTCAGTTTCTCTTATTTTAGAAGATTTTGTTAAAGTGTGCCATTAGAATTAAAGGATTAGCTAGTTTTTTTTTTTTTTGATAAATATGAGGCAGTTATCACCCGCCTTACGTGTATACTTTACGTTGAGTTTATTTATAATGCGAGTATTTGTATACATATGCTTTCAAAATGTAAGTGTGTATCATTATATTGTATAAAAAATATTGTTAAAAAAAAAATAACGTAATTGGTTGGCCCTAGTATGACCTGTATCATGAAAGAGAGTGATTTAATAGTAGAAGGCGCAATAGTGTCTAAATTGACAGTTTCTGCGATACAATTAGGTGTGGAAAGAAACCACACATCAGAATAGCGATTTAAAATCACAAAACGGGCGAGCTTGTGAGCCGCTTTATTTGCTTTCCTACCAACAAAATTAACCGAAAGAAACAAACTACTACTAAGTAGAGATCTGCAATCTTGAATAATAATACTCCTGATCCGCCAAGGATAGAGAGAGTGATCATCAGTAAGAAATGCCACAATTGATTTAGAATCACCTTCAATCACTGTAGGAGTGTTAGGGAAGTCAGAAGCGAACTCCAGACCTTTCAGAAAAGCACATGCCTCAGCCTCTAAGGGAGCATTACCATCAAAATATGTTTTACAGGAGAGCACCATACCATATTCATTTTGGGCAACTAGACTAACTGCAATAGAATCTTCCCCAACGGCTCTATCCACATTAATCTTAATGCAACCTTCATCTGGTGCGATCCAGTGAGTAGGGGCTTGAGATGTAAGAGATGATGAGGTAGCCATGGGCCGTGGAACGACAAGGTGATCAGTATATAAATGTAATTTAGAATTAGTAACATCTAATTGATTGATCATTCCTCCATCAAAGACGATTCTATTTCATGCTTTCCAAATACTCCAGATTAAAGCCAACCCCATTTTAGCAGCATCGAAGGAAGTTGGAGCAGACAACCAATACTGAAATAACGATTTCAGCGTACAATTTTCATCCTGTGCATTAATTCTGAGGCCAAGAGGAGATCCAAACCAAATGCTTTGCACTACTCCACATTTAAGAATATATGATCAACAGTTTCAGATTCAAATTGACAAAGAGGGAAGCATGGATCCATATCACCCACATGCTTCACTAACCGAGAGGGTAAGGCAATGGAATCCGTTAAAACACGCCATAAAAACAACTGTACTCGAGGAGAAATGCCTTTTAGTTTCCACAATGCCTTTCAGTTAAAATCCCTAGTAGAGGTAGTCGAAGAAGAAGAAGAAGAAGAAGATGGAGCACCACCCTGCAAAATCAATTTGTAAGCACTCATTGTTGTAAACTGACCTGTGGTAGTTTTCAACTAATCCTGATCATTTTGGAAAGGTAGACGAATGCGAAGAATAGCTCTAGCTTCATATGAAGGAAAATAGCTCTAAATAATAAGATCTTCTTTTCATCTTTTAGAATCGTGGCAAATAAGTTCAGAAACTCTAAAAATTAATGTGCGAGCATGAGGCAAACCTTCAACTCGAAAGCCAGGGATATATGGAACCCATGAGTCACTCCAAATCTTGATGGCATGACCTGAACCAACTGACCAGCAAACCGCATCCTTCATTGAAGATTTTACAGAACATATGCTCCGCCAAATAGGGGACACATTATGAAGTTTTTTCTCCTTCCAAAACGAATCCGTTTTGAGGTACTTAGCAGTCAACAATTGAGCTCAACAAGAGTGTGGCTGAGTAAGAAATCTCCAAGCTAATTTCATGACCAATGAAATATTGACCCATTCAGGTAGTCGAATTCCATGTCCTCCTTGATCTTTAGGCAGACACATCTTTGACCAAGCTGTCAATATTAAACGATGTTGTCCTTCATGTTTATTCCACCAAAAGTCTCTCTGCATATTCAACATTTTCGTTACAATGCCCTTGGGAAGAAGATATGCAGACATGAAATATACTGATATTGAGGCCATAGTGGAAACAATAAGAGTCAAGCAACCTGCATGAGATCATGAGAGTATCACGTTTCCAACCTTTTAATCTTGAAGAAATCTTTGCTAAAATACCTTCAAAGGAGGTAATTCGTGATTTTGGAAGAAGTAGATAATGGCCAAGATATTTATCATTCAATTGCATTCGTTAAACCCCTAATAACGCAGCAAGCATATCACAAAGAGTCTCCTCCACTTTACAACTGAAAGGTGTCATTTTATTTCTTTTCTTTGGGGGCTTTTTTAGGTTTAATGGTCGAAATGTGTAACTGGTATCGCTGTTACGGTAATTGTTATTATGGATCGGGAATTTGATAGGATTTATGAGGGATTGTGGAAGGTAAAGGAGCAAATTTCCTAATTTAATAGATCTGGTTATTGTGCTCTCGATAGTGGTACGTGGTCCTATAGTTGATGTAGGGCAGCCTGGTTTTGATGGTCGCCGCATTAGTGGTGGTGGTTGATATGAAAGAATTGGTGGATGGAATCATGGAAGAGATCGAGAGGTAAATCCATTTGGAGAAGATGATGATGCCGAACGTGATACCTCTGATCTTAACACAGTAATTAAGTTTAATGATTATGAAGATATTCCGGTAGAAATGATCTTCAATTTTTTCTTTTAAGTTTGGTTGTTAGAATTTTGTTTTCTTTGGTGATTGATATATCCACATTTGTTTTCTTGTGACTGTTTAGTGTTCTAGGTTGGTAAATTGGTTGTTACCACTACCACGGCACTACCACCACCACCACCACCACCTTTTTATTGCCAAACCCAGAAATAGTGCAACCAGGTTGGTTGCATTATTTCAGCCAAACTAGAAATAGTGCAACCATGTTGATTGCACTGTTTCAGTCAACCACCATCTCACCACCACTGCCACTACCACTCCACCACCACTACCACCACCATCACCACTACGCCGCCACCAACACCACCTTACTATTGCCAAACTTAGAAATAGTGCAACCATGTTGGTTGTGCTATTTCAGTCAAACCCAAAAGCAGTGCAACCATGTTGGTTACACTGTTTCAATTAACCACGATTACCACCACGCTGCTATCACCACCACCACCACCATCACACCGGCGACCATCACCACCACCCTACTATTGTCAAACCTAGAAATAGTGCAACCATGTTGGTTGTGCTTTTATTCAATAACACAAACAATGCAACCATGTTGGTTGCGGTATTTCAGTCTATCCCAAAATCAGTGCAACCAATGTTGGTTGCACTATTTCAGTTAACCATGATTACCACCACCACGCCGCTACCACCACCACATTTTAATTGCAAACAGAAAACAGTGCAACTAAGTTGGTTGCGTTATTTCAACCAAGCTAGAAACAGTGCAACCAACCTAGTTGCACTATTTCAGTCAACCACCATCACTACCATGCCGCCACCGTCGCCACCACCACCAACTCCTCACCCCCACCACCACCACTTATCCACTACGACAACTCTACTATTGCCTAACCTAGAAATAGTGCAACCCAGTTGGTTAGACTGTTTAAGTCAATAACAAAAACAGCGCAACCAAGTCAGTTGCGCTGTTTTATGGGCAAAAAATATACTTTAGTAGTTAATTGGTAGCACATGCACCTATAGTTAATGATAACTTTGAATTAGTTAAATGTCAGATTTAACCAAATTTTATTTTTGGACAATGTCGATAGCGTTTGATATCTTCTCATGCTGTTATGCTATTTGATATGTCCGTCCGTGTCATTGTAAAGTTCCAGATGATGCTCCCAGTGTAAACTGTATTAGCATTTGTATGTTAAAAGTAAGTTTTTCTATCAAGGGGGTGCTTCGGGACTGCAACCCGCCCGTCCTTCCATCAGATGCTCGTCTAGCTTGCTTGCACAATTGAGATGATCCTGACCAGAAAAGAAATCAGCCACACCAATATCTTCGACATACAGCTGGTGCACAGACACCCCCTTTTCTTTAGGAAGAACTGATTTTATTACAATGGGCAGCCTGAACAACTTAAGAGGGGACTAGATTTTGTAGTAGAGATAACTTGTTTGTAACTCACATTTTAGAACTTTTCGAGGTGAAACTATGCCCAAGATTTGCAGATAACTCTGGTGAATGCAGCATGCAAGAATCGTAACTGAATAAAAGTACAAAACCGAATCCTGTTACAAGCTTTGTCTGATAGATTAGCTATTTTGGTAACAGTTCTACCTCTATTGTATGGCTATTAAGCTAAAGCAAATACAATCTGCAAACTTGGGGGGATCTGCAAGTTCAGTATCAGTACATCGGATACGTGTTAATGCTGGTAAAACACGTGTATGTCGTTCTTAACCAGTTTGTTCTCATAATTAAGACTTGCGCAGGGGAAGTTGGAATTCAACAACATTTAGCAATAACACCATCCAAACAAATATCACGGTTACAAGGAGACCTGAATGGATAACATACATTTTCTCCTGCTGGTAACAGCCACCAACGATCAATAAGGGCGATATCTACGTCCACGTTCACCATCGCTGTTATGCTTACCCCCACTTGAGCTGCCTCCTGGTCCTCCACTCTTGTTGCCACCACCACTTCTATGCTGTGGAGGAGGGGGAGTATGTTGCTGTGCTCCAGGCTGCTGCCTGCAATAAGAGAGGTGTAGGAAATAAGTAAAATTCTCTGGGAAACTAAAGCTGGAACAGATTTTCCACTTCTGTTGCCACATGGTGGATTTGGACGAGCACAATATTGACCAACTCGCAAGCAACCTCATTAAGGGTGCCTTACGGGTCGAACAGCACCAATCAGAATCATTCTGAATCACGTGCATGGATCTTGTACATATTGTTCAAACAATCCACTAAAACCCCTTGTTAAAAGCTTCAAAAAAACCAGTCACTGTTCACACTATTCCCCAAATATCTGAGCTTAGTGGAGATATAATGTGCCTTTGATCTCCATAGGTCACCAATTCGAATCCCCTCAAGGCCACTGGGGGAATTCTTAGGCAGTCACTTCCTCCACAGGGCCCCGTGAATTAGTCGAGGTGCAAGCAAGTTGGCCCAGACACTAAGGATATCAAAAATATATATATATTGACATTTCTTCTATCTTCGAATTTTACTAGCCCCCATTTCCCGTGCAAGGCACGGTGGTTATAATAATAGATAACGGAGAGTGATGTGGCAGGTGAAATATAGAACTATTTATGAACATAAGTGTATATTACCTTCATTTTCATTAGTCTACGATGGAATTGACAAGAACAGAGAAGAACTAAAGTGAAGTTACACCGTCAAAATTTAATGTACACCCGCAGTTAAAAGCGAGTGCACGAAATAACACTCACTAATATGCCATTGAATACTTTATTTTGATTAAGCTCCTTTTCATATGCTTTGTTTGGATTTGAGAGTCCTTTTAAAGATAAAGTTTTGGTAAGCCAACATTACTCTTTAAATCTCGTCAAATGAATATATGCAAATAGTGTGATGGATTACTTATATTTAGCCAAGGTGGCTGGTTACCCATGGGGTGAAAATGCATTTTAACCCTAGTTTTAGGCACAAAAAAACAACTCAAATGCGTTTTCTTAAACCCTTGTAGATGGGTTATTTTTATCTTACCCATTTTTTGTTGTAAAAAAATATCTTAATTTTTAAAAATGATAATAATAATTTTTTTTTGTAACGACCTAAAAGTGTTCTTTAAAAAGAAAAGTAACCAGCCAAAAGTATCTACATCACAAACACTACCTATATAAATTATTTGTCGTTTTTTACTATATAAGCTATAAACCTACCTAGACATAACTGCACACCAAAAATCAGCTTATTAGGCAGCAACCTCTAACCTCTAAATTTGAGCATTTGGCAACTAACCCTTACAATCCAAAACTTCAGTCCCCTGAAGAGCACAATTGATGACATCCACACAATTAGTTATGCAAAAAAAAAAAAAAAACTACTCAACTGAAAAATCATTTTTCCATCCACACCTAAGTAATTAGAGCGCGGAACGGGAGCGGGAGCGTCAGAGCGCCAAATTTAAAAATGCCCAAGGCTCGGAGCGCCTAACTTACTCTCACGTAGTTTAAGTTTTAATTGACTACCATTGACTAGATTATGATTAACTAGATTATTAAATAAATTTTTATTAACAAAATCATTAAATAGTTAGTAAAACAATTTTTTAATTTTATTAAGTATTTTTTGTAATAATATTCTATTAAATTATTATTTTCTATATTTCTTATTTGTTAACTATATTAATACTATTTAAAGTATACTATATATAATAACTAAAATTTATTTCTTCTCATATTAATTATATTTTATTATAGAAAAAATTAATTTTTACTAACTAAAAAGTAAGTGAGAAACACAACTATATAACGTGTGCTTTAAGGGCACTTAATAAGGTTATTTTTGAACGAGTTTTTTTACAAGTTAAAGGTCTTCAAATTAGCTGATTTTTTTAGATATAATATTATTATTATTTATAATATGTCCACAAAAAATCAGCTCAATCAGAGATATCTAACCCTCCAAACAAATCACTTTAAATGTCAGATGTTCATTCACATTATAAAGTCTAAATTAAGTGTTTGTAGTGATATAAGTCTCCGATTGAGCTGATTTTTTTGAAATATGATCTAAATAGTATAAATAACATACATGTAAAAAAATTAGTCCATTTGGACAAACTTAACAAAAAAAAATAGACATTTGAAATTATTTTGTTAATTCGGCGCGCCGAAAATTTGGAACCGCGCTCTGACAATTCTCGAACCGCGCTCCGACAATTCCCGAACCGCGGATCGAAGGCACTCCCGCTCCCAACCATGAATACGTGGTTTGGGAGCGAGAGTACCAGCATGTTTGGGCGTTTTTAGTTACTATAATCCACACTGTATTTGACCTAACAAAATTCCTTTTTTAAGATACAAAGAAGTGTCTACAAAGAGCAAGGTTACAATAGTTTTGGCAACAGAGACTGTAATACCCTGAAATTTTAGTATGTAGAATTTATATATATGCCTATTTGGATAGTGATTTAAAATAAAATTTAGCACATGTATTATAAATTGCATGGAACACATATAGTATATACCATCTTAGAGTTTTTTTAAAAAAAAAAAAATAATTAATTAATTAATTAATTAATTAAATATTAATAATAATATTTTATTATTAAAAACGTGGGCTGCTGCTACAGTAGCTGCCATCTACTGTAGCAGCCCACTAAAAAAAATAAAAAAATAATTATTTATATTACAAAAATTAAATATTAAAATATTAATAATAATATTTAAATAGATTTTTATTCCTATATAAGGGGGTTAATCTCCCTCATTTCTTCACACAAAATTCTCTCTCTCTTTCTCTCATTTTCAATATGTCAAACTTCTCTCTCTCAACTCTCTAAACATCTCTCTATATATTATTTTCTATTTTGCCCTATTTAATTACATAAGGTTGATTTTACAAATATCAACAAGGTGATGGAAATTCAATGATCTACACCATTAGATTTGGAGATATCGAATAAGGTAGGTGGATATGTGGAACTTCCCACTATTATAACTAAAACCTATTTTATGTTTTGTTATGAAAATGCATGGAGATGAATTATTTTGTATTACTTACAAATTAAATATGCATTTTGTTGAATTTTTAAGTGATGAAAATTGATTTAGATGGATAATATATCTAAAAGGGATTATGAAAACATAATCAAATGGGTAGGAAAAGGGAGACCCCCTTAGACCGTTGTTTCCGCCTGAGGAAGCGGTTGACCGTTGTTTCTGCCTGAGGAAGCGGTTGTTACCCGGTTTAATACAAGAGAAAATATTAAATGGTTGGAAAATAAATAATTCAATGGTAATTTATTTACATGTTCATCAGTTAATTATTCTTGTGATTTTGATAAATCATGTTTTTAATCTATTATTTTTGGGTTGATATTTGCCTACTGAGTTTACTCACCCCTAAATCCTCCCACAGGTTACGTTGAGGGTGAAGGATTCAAAGATGTACAGATTAAGATGCAGATATCTTGTGTTATCAAATTTGTATAAATATAGCTGATGAATTAAACTACTATTCTATCACTTAGGATAAGGGTTATTTGTATTAATTCTTATTGTTTAACATTCTTATAAACTTAGATGTTAAGTTTTAATTGTATACTTTGTGTATTAATTTACATTTAATTTTCGTCATGAATAATTGAATTAATTAGGTTTTATACGAAATTGTATAATTCCCGTAATTCATACTGTCAGATTTACAAAACGGTGTTTTTGAACATGTTTTGGTCAAAATTGAGCCGAGTCTATTTCTGACAAAATTATAGATTTCGATTTTTCCTTTTCAAAAAGGTATTATACTATGTATCTCTAATTTCTCGTTAGAGAGTAATTGCAGTTCAAAGTTACTGATTTTGTAAATATTGTTAAAAAGCTGAAATTATATTTTCTGAGTTTTTACACGTCCAAATCAGTATTTCAGATGCATATTTGGGCCCTTTATAATTAGAATTGGCCTCGGGCTATTTCAGATGAAATTATAGATCTGTGAATCTAGTTTTTAAAATGGATTTATTTGTAAAATTCAGATTTACGGTTAAGTAGATATGTATATTTTACTCAATTATATGCACTTGACATAAAAACTATTTTTAAACATTAAATTTTTATCTTTCTTGGACTGATTTTGACGAGTCAGGGGGCATTGACCTAAATATTGGTTGACTTGACTTGACTTTGACTTAGCTAAAGACTTATGTTGACCTTGACTTGACTTAGTTGACTTGGACCTGCTTTAAGGTAACCAATGTCAACTACAGTAGACCATTATCTAAATGTTTTTAAATTCATTGTCTTTCAAAAGTAAAGTAAATGAGTTTTATTTATTCTTTTAACTTACACTTCTATTACACTAATCACGCCTTGGTTTTCTAACTCGACGAATCGGGTCAAATTCAGAGTACCGAAAATCGGGGTGTGACAGAGACAGATGAAGAATTTCCAGAGAGGAATTCATCCGCATTAAAATCAACACCCTATTATTGTAGGGTTTATGGTTATGGTACACCAAAAGGTGAAACTTAAAACGAAAAATTTGGACATCCATTGACCCCTCGACTCCTAAAGTACCAAATGGAATATATTACTGGTCAATTAATAAAAGAATCATTTCAAATGGGCCCAAAAAAAAAAATACTACGAAACATAACCAACTTGTTACGTCGAAGGTAAGTATGTATCTTCTTCCTCCCTTAGGGAAGGCCATTGGTTCAATCCTACGAATCTTCTCCATCTATAACTTTGTTGTATTATCAACTAGGTTCAAAACAATTATTGATTTCTTAGGTTAAGCAAATCAATTAGATGTTCTGAGTTGAACCAACTGGCAACTCTTTCGATTCTTCAATCATTAAGCAAGAAAAGGTAAACAAAAAGAAGGCTTACTTTTACTTCTGCAATCTCATACCAGAGGAGTTTCTTAATTTTGTAGGAGAAACATTTATAGGGAACGACACTGTCAAATTGAAGCAAGTGACTATGCTTCTTACAAGCAGATCCACTGGAAAACTGAAAGACATGCTCTAATAAGTTCTACCTTCAAAACAAAATGAGGATGAAGTCATTTACTTCAAAATATTCTTACCTATCCATATACATTCTCTTATGTCAGTAAATACTGAAGCTCATTTATGCTTGCAGCTTCCTATCTAGTCTCCAGCATAAACTAACTCCCCATGTACCAAATCTAGATAAACAAACTTTTATGTTCGTTGTTCGCAAGTTGGCACACCCGATTGTATGCAACGGTGTCTGTAAAAGAAAGAGATTGGTCATAAAATGAGCAAAGATGAGTAAAAACAACTCAATTATAAAATGAAATTTATGGCAGTAACTATCCAAAACAAAAAAAAATATTGGGACAAGTCCTACAAAATCTCTTACTTTTTAAATTTTAACCTGGAGATAATAATGATGGACTTATCATCATTGATGATACAAAGGACCTGTAAAATGCAAGCATGTTATCGGCCGATTGACTTTTGACCTGGGAGCTCCCTCTGTGGGATCCTTCAGGATCAAATCCCAACATTGTTGTGCATGGTAAACCAACTCTCTTGGTTCTTCCCACCACCAAAGCACAAAGGCAATTGAGAAGTAACAGTTTTTGGATACAACCGAAAAAAGAAAGTCATCTTTGGTGTTTCCAGTGAAATTGTATCAGTTGTCAGTTACTTAAATTTGAAAGTAGTTCCGGATTTAATGCTAAACGTGTTATTGGATATTAAAAAAATTTCAAATACAAACCAAATTTTCCTATTGTATCCTAGTCTTTGGAAACTCATCTTCAGATTGCAAACCAAATATGTCAAAGAAACCTAGTCATTGTTTGAACTACTCTACTGGACTGCAAACAAGTTCATGTGTAGGTAAAACATTGAGATATGACTTCAAAATCGTACCTAGGGTATCTCCAAAATTGGTGAATATTTCAGCACGAATGGATTGGTTGCCATCGGCAATACCAATCACCTCAACAAAAGTTGTCAAAGGGCCGGGTGGAGAACCTTTAATAATTAGCTGGCGTTCATCTGTAGATTTCCCTATGATCGATCCACCTTCAGTTCGCAAAACTTGAACAACTGCCCGAACCTTTCGTCCAACATACATTGGCAACAGTTCTGCATTGACAAAAACCGCAGGGTTTGAGGTATCCATATCCTGCAACTTAAAGGGTAAAAGAAAAAGGTTTCAATCAGATTATCCTGGTCCTAAAAAAATGACAATATACTAGGATCAAAGACAAATGGTATGTGATAAATAAAATAAGGAAAGCTCATTTCTCATCACCATCAGGTTAAGAACATGCAATCAAAGAAGAATAATAGTACCACATAATGAAACCTCTTTCCTTCTTGAAATTCTTGGTTATTAGGTGAGAAATATTTCCAGCTTTGTTTTGCACCTCAATAAAAAAAAAAAAAAAAAGGAGTTCCAATAGATAGAGCAGAGCCCTTCTAGTTGACATGTTGCAGGTCTTTAGACTCACGTAGACAAGAACTTAGCTAGTGCTAAAAATACCACTTGAGTTAAATATACTACTTCATGGCAATTTTGTTATTTTGTTCACTGGTTTTTTACCTTTGAGATAGAGAGAGAGAGAGAGAGAGAGAGAGAGAGAGAGAGAGAGAGAGAGAGAGAGAGAGAGAGAGAGAGAACAGAGTTTATATATCTTCCATCTTTCTGAAAGCCCAACCCCCCAATCATGTTAATGTAAATCGTTACACCAAGGTTAAAATGTTCAGTTCCAACTCACGGCATGCAACAAGGCCAAAAGGAGTAGCGTAAAAATATTGATCGAACCCGTGCCATCAGAGATGACTCCAAGGAGTTTCAATGGGACAGATTTTCACTAAAGGGATGAAATAAGTAGCAGCAATACTAATAGAGAATTCTGAATGATAATCAAGAGGATGATGATGTTCAAAAGGTTAAAAAATATGAAGAAATGAACTTCTTGAAATTTAGATGTCAGGCTGCAGCCCTAAATATACAGGCCAATTAAAGTGTTTAATTATCTAAAATCGGGCACATTGCCTTGGCCAAAACAAGCAAAAGAGAAACAAGAAGCAGCATATAAGAACAAGAATTCAAATTACATTATAGAGAAATAAGGGGATAAGTGTAGTGCTTCAATTATAAAAGGTGACACATGAAATTCAGAACCATTCAAATATAAGAGGAATGAGCAAGCTGCAGCAGAAAAGAGATTGAATCTGATTGTCAAGCCAGACTGTTATACAATCTCAGCAAAAACATTTCAAGTCCAAACTAATAGTAATAACCTGTAGACCTCACCAATAAGTTGAAAATATAGAATTCACGAGTCATGAATGAAACTACATACATATAAAGCTTAATGAAAAAAAAAATATAATAATAGCAAATAAAGAAAAAGCATTGATATGGAAAATACCATAACAGGTTGAGAATGACAAATATGTTTCTCACAACAAATACAGAACGAACCAAATTAAAAGAGCTCATTTATATTACCTAATCAGTGCACCAAAAAACAAATAGACACATGAAAATAATATAATAGGTGATCAATTAATCGAAATGTTGCAACTAAGAACAACAAGAGAACTCAATTCACTAATACTTAGAAATCATAAATTTTTCCTTTTTTAATCACTGGGATGTCCGGGCCTCTTAGCACACCCAATCAGTTTCTGGAGTAGTGTGTTCCCCTGTTCACAGCTAACCCGTACATTTGGAAATCATAAATTTAGCAACAACACTTCATAGTACTGTATTCCATTTTGCTTTCTTGCTAGACATAGCTACAATTGTGCTTGTGGGGGCACAAACAACCAAAGAAATCTTCATTTATTCTCTAAACCTAATATAAAACAATTAAGGGGTGGATTTATTTGACATAAAAATGCTTAGGAATTCTGATATAGACAGAAACATTGCAGTCGTTACCAAAGCTCACCTTTTTCACTTCAAATAGCAGAATTCCATTTAAAAACATAAGTTTGAACTTGTGTGAAATCAAGATTATGATCTCATGTAGATGAGATAAATGTTCAAAATTAGAAAAAAAAAGAACAAGGTTAAAAAGAAGACAAAATGAGGTTACTCTAGGGTTTCACCTAAGAAGAAAAAACAGATTACTCTAGGGTTTCACAAAAATCCCAAAGTCATGATAAAACAAACAGCGAAATCTGATCCTTTGCTTTACCAAAAAGAAAAAGGGGGAAAAAAAAAAACCTTATTTTTTAACATGATTTACGAATTCAGAATGAAGGGGAGGGAGTGAAGGGAAATCAGGTTTGAAACAAATAGAAGAAAAAGAAGAAGAAGATTGAGTTGAGTACCTGGTCGTAGACGGTGAGTTGAATCGACCTCGAACTCTCGAAGAGTATGTGCAAGTGAGCGAAAGAGGATTTAGAAGAGAGGAGGGAAACCTAAGAAATGGCGGGAGACTAAATATGGATCACCTCCTTTTGGTAAAGGCAAATGTGGGAAAGGGCGGGAGGGGAGTGTGTCTATAAAAAATCTAGGGTTTGAGATCAGGTTTCTACCACTTTTTGTTGGTTACCACCGTCTGTGTAAGTAGAGATGTTAAGTGGGCCGTGCCGTGCTGGCACGGCACGGCTAAGTAGCGTG
>MVGT01004145.1:1218419-1251541 GCA_002174775.1 Macleaya cordata | reverse complement strand
AAATTATATTTTTTTTAAAAAATAAAACTTTAGTTTCAGTTTTTTATAAGTAAATTT
Organism: Macleaya cordata; assembly: GCA_002174775.1. Taxonomy (NCBI): domain Eukaryota; kingdom Viridiplantae; phylum Streptophyta; class Magnoliopsida; order Ranunculales; family Papaveraceae; genus Macleaya; species Macleaya cordata. Next base: position 1,251,484 of record MVGT01004145.1, on the reverse strand, counting down.
TAATTTTTAATTTTAATTTTTAAGTTTTAGTTAGTAATTTAATCTTTTAACTAATAAATTTGACAAATTTTAATTTATCTAATGAGTTTTAAGTTTAAAATAATAATTAATGAGTAATAAATGGTCTTTAAATTTTTTAAATTTTAGTTAGAGTTAACCCGCCAACCCGTTAGGGTCAACCCGCCTAGGGTTAGGGTTTGGAAAACTGACCCGTTTATTAAACGAGTCAAGGTTAGGGTTGAGCAATCTTGACCCGTTGACCCGCCAACCCGGCTAGGGTCGACCCTAACCCTAACCCGTTGCCAGGTCTACATTAGTCTATGATGGAACTGACGAGAACATAGAAGAACTAAAGTGAAGTTACACCGTCAAAATTTAATGTACACCGACAGTTAAAAGCGAGTGCACGAAATAACACTAACATGCCATTGAATACTTTATTTTGATTAAGCTCCTTTTCAGCTGCTTTGTTTGGATTTGAGAGTCCTTTTAAGGATAAAGTTTTGGTAAGCCAATATTACTCTTTAAATCTCTTCAAATGAATATATGCAAATAGTGTGACAGATTAGTAATATTTAGCCAAGGTGGCCCATGGGGTGAAAATGCATTTTAACCCTAGTTTTAGGCACAAAATAACAACTCAAATGCATTTTCTTAAACCCTTGTAGATGGGTTATTTGTAGGGCTTTTTTTTAGCAAATAACCCTGTTAGGTTATTGAAACTAAGAAATAACCCTGATATTTTGGATATTTATGAAATAACCCTATCTTGGACGGAATCGTTAACTCTCTATCTTGGAGCTCACGTGATGGTCACATGACTATATTAAAGTACCTAAGAGGGCGTTTGGCAACCAGAAGCAGAAGTGCTTCTGCTTCTAAAAAAAGTAGAAGTACTTCTGAGAAGTTAAAAATTATGAGAAGCTTATATGGTAAACTACTAACTTATAATTTGAAAAGTCAATAAGTCAATATGGCAATGTAACATGATCAGAAGTCAAAATGAGAGAGGTTGAACTAAAATTGAAAGAGGTTGAACTATTATTTTTGTTGTTTATTGTTATAACAATAACAACAATAACAACAAAATAATAATAATAATAATAATAATAATAATGGGTTTATATAATTTATACTATCATTTATGTTGTGTTATATTTCTATCACCCATCCCCATCATTATCAACATCATCATCACTACTACCACCATCATCATCCATCATCCACCACCACCACCACCATCATCATCATCATCATCATCATCACCATCATCATCATCATCATCATCATCATCATCATCATCATCATCCATCATCACCATCATTATCACCACTACCTTCATCATCATCACCACCCGTTATCATCAACACCACTACTACCATCGCCCATCATCATCACCACAATCATCATCCATCATCATCATGGTCATGGTCATGATCATCACGGATAAAAGTAAGATAAAATTTTTTAATTGCTATGAAGAAGAAATGGTGAGAGAGGATGAGGAGAAAAAATAACAATAATAAAAATAATATTATAAGAGTGTGAGAAGTTACTTCTGTGAGAAACAAGAAGCAAAAATTTTTTGCTTCAAATAGAAGCAACTTTTTGCTTCTAGAAGTCATTTCCTGAAAGTGTTACCATACAAACTTTTTTACTTTTTGACGTATATAAGTCAAAAAGTAACTTCTTAAGTGGTTGCCAAACACCCTCTAAATATCTTTATTCTAACCAACATCTCCTCAACTTGAGTTAACGGCAGTAGTGGGATACGTGGAGCAAACCGTGGAAGCAATTGAAGAAACAATCGGGGCTGTTCAATCAACCAAAGAACAAGAATCATCAACTCCATCTGATCCTGCTCTTGCTACTGAATCTTCTTATGCTGTTGTTGAAGTATCAGTTGCTGAAACTGTAGTGATTGAAGAAGAAGTTCCTCCACCACCACCATAAGAAATCTCCATCTATGGAATCACTCTCTTAGCTGATGAAAGAGCTAGGGATTTCAAGGTGAAAGAAGCTTTCACCATGATTAAGGACGTTATTTGTTGGAGGAAGGAGTATGGAATTGAGGAATTACTTGAAGAAGATCTGGGTAATGATTTTGAGAATCTGGTTTTCATGGATGGAGTTGATAAAGAAGGTTACCCTATTTGTTACAATGTTTTTGGTGAGTTTTCAAACAAGGATTTGCAGAAAATATTTACTGTTGAGAAGTTTCTGAGATGGAGGATTCAGTTCTTGGAGAAGAGTATTAGGAAGCTTGATTTCACACCAGGAGGTATTTCTATACTTGTTCAGGTTAATGATCTGAAGAATTCTCCGGGACATTTCCACAAGGAGCTCCTAGTTGCTACCAATCAGGCTGTCACTTTGCTCCAAGATAATTACCCAGAATTTGTTGCTAAACAGGTTTGTTTTTGTTCCTTGTAATTCATTTATTTTTATTGTTTGGGTTTTAGGGTTTTGTTGAATTCAATTGATTATTTTTTTCCTTTTCTTTTAGATCCAATGATCATCTAACTTTAGGGTTTTGATCAGCTAAAAAAAGTTTGAAATTCAGATGAATTCAATTGATAGCTTTTTGGTTCTCTTTTAGATCAAATGATCATCAAATTTTAGGGTTGTGATCAGCTAAAAAAAAAGGGTCAGATGAATTGAATTGATTGTTTTTTTGCTTCTCTTTGATCATTAATTTTAGGGTTTTGATAAATTCAATTGATTATTTTTTGTTTCTCTGTTAGATCTTCATCAGCGTTCCATGGTGGTACCTTGCTTTCAATCGGATGATCAGTCAATTCCTGACCCTAAGGACCAATATCAGTTCATGAACTCTATCACTTTAATTGATTCTCTTTTTCTGTCTTACATTTCACTAAATTTGGATTGATTTTTGCAAACTTGCACTCTTGTTTGGGAGCTTCGAGTGGTTGGGTGGGAAGTCAGTTATGGTGCTGAATTTGTTCCAGATGCTGAAGACGGATACACAGTGATTGTATCCAAAACAAGAAAGCTGACACCCACATATGAACCAGTTTTCTGTACCAGCTTCGAATGTTACGATTGCTCAACCCACTACTAACCTTAACTCAAGTTGAGGAGATGTTGGGTTAGAATAAGGGCATTTAGGTACTTTAATATGGTCATGTGACCATCACGTGGGCTCCAAGATGGAGAGTTAACGATTCCGTCCAACGTAGGGTCATTTCAGAAATATCTAAAATATCAGGGTTATTTCTTAGTTTCAATAACCTGGCAGGGTTATTTGTTAAAAAAAACCCTTATTTTTATCTTACCCATTTTTTGTTGTAAAAATATATCTTAATTTTTAAAAATGATAATAATTTATTTTTTTGTATCGACCTAAAAGCGTCCTTTTAAAAGAAAAGTAACCAGCCAAAAGTATCTACGTCACAAACACCACCTATATAAATTATTTGTCGTTTTGTACTATATAAGCTATAAACCTACCTTGACATAACTGCACACCAAAAATCATCTTATTAGGCAGCAACCTCTAACCTCTAACTTTGAGCATTTGGCAATTAACCCTTACAATCCAAAACTTCAGTCTCCTGAAGAGCACAATTGATGACATCCACACAATTAGTTATGCAAAAAAAAAAAAAAAAACTACTCAACTGAAAAATCATTTTTCCATCCACACTGTATTTGACCCAACAAAATTCCTTTTTTAAGATACAAAGAAGTGCCTACAAAGAGCAAGGTTGCAATAGTTTTGGCAACAGAGACAGATGAAGAATTTCCAGAGAGGAATTCATCCGCATTAAAATCAACACCCTATTATTGTAGGGTTTATGGTTATGGTACAAGAAAAAGTGAAACCTGAAACGAAAAATTTGGACATCCATTGACCCCTCTACTCCTAAAGTACCAAATGGAATATATTACTGGTCTATTAATAAAAGAATCATTTCAAATGGGCCGACAAAAAAATACTACGAAACATAATCAACTTGTTACGTCGAAGGTAAGTCATGTATCTTCTTCCTCCCTTAGGAAAGGCCACTGGTTCAATCCTACGAATCTTCTCCATCTATAACTTTGTTGTATTATCAGCTAGGTTCAAAATAATTATTGATTTCTTAGGTTAAGCAAATCAATTGGATGTTCTGAGTTGAACCAACTGGCAACTCTTTCGATTCTTCAATCATTAAGCAAGAAAAGGCAAACAAAAAGAAGGCTTACTTTTACTTCTGCGATCTCATACCAGGAGACGAGGAATTTCTTAATTTTGTAGGAGAAACATTTATAGGTAACAACACTATCAAATTGAAGCAAGTGACTATGCTCCTTACAAGCAAATCGGCTGGAAAACTGAAAGACACGCTCTAATAAGTTCTACCTTCAAAACAAAATGAGGATGGAGTCATTTACTTCAAAATATTACTTACCTATCCATATACATTCTCATATGTAAGGAAATATTGAAGCTCATTTATGCTTGCAACTTCCTATCTAGTCTCCAGTGAAAGGTCCATTTGGGTTTGAATGGTCTCTTTGGGTTTGTCAATGTTCATGATGGGATAATGAACTCAAATGTAAGTCTTTGCTTGAGTTAGAGTTAGGTTGTATCCTTCGTGCAAACTCACACTTCATCGAAGATCGAAGAGAAAGCACACCAACGGATTCAACTCACCACCGAAACTCATCACATGTTGGTAAGCGACCTTGTTTATCATTTATAGGTGGTTAGAATGCATTATGACTTAGCCACATAAGCTAGGATGACCTTAGAACTCATTTAGACACATTTTAGAAGCTTTTCTAGTTTATGGGCAAGTGAGTATTGATACCCTCTGAAGGTGGTATCAATATTGTCTGGGGTCGGTATCGATACCCACTAAGTATTGACACCGGTATCTGATGCCAGGTGGCCCCAGGGACACCGCCTGACATTAATTCAAAAGTTTTTATTTTTTTTAAAATACCCAATATATCCCATTTTTAGTATTTTATCAAATTTTTTTATGTGAAGTAAAAGAACACTGATGTGTAACTCAATAATCTAATCCAAATTTAGGAAGCCAAATTTGGCTTTTACCAATCCACCACTGTGGATGGCCTAACTGGTGGTAGTTAGAGGCAAACCTTTAATTTTGGGCTTCAAATTTATTAAGTGGTAATAAGCTGTTTTTAATCACTTACTACCACTTAATGGGTTTAAGACCCAAAATTAAAGGTTTGCCTCTAATTACCACTAAGTTAAAAATAAAAGCTATTTTGTGTGGGCTTGCCACTAATTAGTGGCAAAAAACAAACATGATATTCATCGTCAAGCACAGTTGAGGCCAAGTATAAGAGCTTGAACTTCAGACTCCATAGGATCACGTAGACCAAGAAATAATAATGAGTATCTGAAATGTCGAGATTGTTTATTTTTTACCAATTAAAAAAATAACAATAAGAAATCCTTGTATATTTAGGGCCTACGTGAAATGATTCAAGAGCTAATTTTTTGGTGATGACGTTCACTTCACCATAAAAATCATCCTAAAATCTCTAACCCCATCAAAAAATGGTTGAAAAGCAGTGATAATAACATCAACATTATTTTTACCATTGATTCAAATCAAATTTCGATGGAATTTTATGGAGTACATCTTTTTTGGAAGGGGTGAACACCCAAAATTTTCCCATGTGGGCTCCAAATTTGCATCGGTTTTTAGGGGCTTTTTAAGACCGGGGTAAAATTGAAATTGTTTAGATTGTTTCAAGAGAAAAATCTTTCTAGTCGGTTGTGGGATTTCTTCAAGAACTTACGAAAGCAGATTCAGAAGATGGGTTCATTGAGATTTTTGCGGAAGAGTTTGAGGTCTTTGAGCCGGAATTTGGAGGGAGATTGTTGGAATTATTTAATTTATTTAATAATTCTTTTGAGTAAAAAATTGTTTTAAGTTTTAATTCTTGAGTTGTGTCTCTTGGAAGTACCTTTTATGGGCCAAGAGACATGTGTCTCTTTGAAAAGACACATTTGGTTTATGAAGAGTCACTATGGACTCTATATAAACCCCTCTCCTCTTGTAGTTTAGAATCAAATTTTTTAACAAGGTTTTGTGAGTCATGCTTTTGAATCGTGTGTGAGAGCATAGTAATTGTCAGGTCGCTAGGGCGTACAGATTGGAGTGCTACTTCTGTACGACGCGATCGTTGTATCCTTGGAGACAGACGTCTATTGAACCGTTGGCACCGTTGTGGGGACGAATTTGTCTTATGGACATTGTGTATAACACAAGCCTTGATCAATTTTCAGATAAATTTTCTTCTTTAATTTATTTAGTTTTGTAGTTTTCGATTTTCAAGAAACCGAACTCATAAGTTTCCTACAATCTTAAGACAAATTATTCTGTTGTTCGGTTCTTGAAACGTAATAGATTTTTTAATGCTTGAGTATGTATCATCCTTGTGTTTTATTCGATGGAAAAAGCATAATATTATAGTTTCACATAAACTTGGAATGTGTCGTTAAACTATATATGCCTGACTCGTTTTGTTCATTATATTTGTATCTAACTTGAATATGAATTAGTTACATATGTTGATCCATATATGTATAATTGATGTTCAATCTTCTTATAATGCTTTCATGATTGAATCGGGTAGTCTATCTTGTGATTCTATTCTGATACTTATGATATGATATATTTATCTGTTCTAACTTAAATAGTTTTTGTTGCGATTTTTCCCCTCCGTCAATCTATCTACCTTAGTTTGTTTATTTTACTCCTCCAAATGGTTGGTTTAACACACAACAGACATACCCTTTGAAATAAATAGGTATAAGATGAATATACAAATGGATAAACAAAGTTTTTCAGGAAATCCATTTATATATGGGTGGATACGAAAACTTGTTCAAATTTTTTTTTTTCCTTTTGAATGTTGCCTTAACAAGTGTACATAGAGAGGGATCTTTATATGATATGTGTTTGCACAACAAAACACAGAAGTGTACATGTCATCAAGTAATTTCGCAGTTACTAATATACTGTTGATCTCATTTTGGATTGGGAATAGGACGAGAACGGTACAAGAACAAATTATTTAGATAATATGTATTTAATTCTCGTTGAGGAGAAAAGAGAAAATTTCAAGTGTTTGAAATGAGAGAGATAATTATAATTTCATGCAATGAAATGAGATTCTAAAAATCACTTGAAAATACAGTCGATCCTATAAGGATCAAAATCCGAAGTAGACATGTTAAAGACTATGAAATGAAAAAGTTGTAACGTACTAGGTGTTAGGGCGGCCGACCTAATATCTAGTGACCAGGCGTTGCATAATCTTCAAGCAATCAATAGTCTCTTGAGACATGTTTTAAGATCTACGAAAATGAAGTGGAGAAATCCTTTGTACAATAAGTTTTACCCAACGTCTTATTGGGGCGAGAAAAACTTTGCAAAGAAAAGACGCCTTATGAGTTATACTCTCTTATACTAATTTCTTAAATTGTAGAAATGTGGGGGTGCTAAAATTTTTGTTGCAGAGAACAAGAAAGTTAAAAAGTAGTGCTTAGCTGCAATTGTAAAAAATGCAGAGTGTTATCTCTAACGGTAAGTCTAAACAAACATATCGAAGACACAATACCGTTAAACATTTGTTCTCAACACAAAAGACAACCTAGTGGATCCATTTATTAAAGGTTTGTCCAGAGAAAAAGTGTATTGATCATCGAGGGGAATGGGCTTAATTAAAGTCTCAATTTACGAATCACCTTAAGGGAAACCCAATCTAGTTGACTGGAGATCCCAAGATCTAGGTTCAAAGGGACAACATAAATTAAGAGTGGTTCACCCGTAGCACTGAAGAACATGAATAGAAATATGCTTCTACCCATTCCTAAGATGACACAGTGCTGCCTGCAGAGTGGAAAAAGGATAAGCTATTTGCTTTTAATGATTCCTAGTTCTTAGAAATACCAAGTAGAGTATTGCAGGATACTCTTATATTTAAATAGGCAATCACCTATATGAAGTGTGAAGTGGGCCGCTTCTTTGAGAACTTTAAAAAGGTTGAGTTCTCTAAAGCGCTTCATGAATACCAGGAATTGTTCAGGGCCAAAATGAACACAACCGTAGAACTTCGACGATTATAAGAAGATGTTGTGTGTGTAATCTATTGTCTTGGTTTACATCAACGACTGGCAGTTCAAGACGTTACGTTCACTGATTAGCCAAGTAAATCCGATAGGTTACTAGGAGAAGTTCAAAGCCAAAAACTACTTTTACCGATGCATAGTATTTTCTATTGTGCTCTCATATGTCAGTCTGTCTTTTTCACTCATATAGGGGATTGTTAGAATTATTTAATTTATTTAATAATTCTTTTGAGTGAAAAATTGTTTTAAGTTGTGTTGGACCTTTTATGGGCCAAAAAATGTCTCTTTGAATAGATTGTGAGTCATACTGTAATTGTTAGTTCACTAAGGCGTATCCACCGAAGTGGGAAGCCTTAACCGATGTGTGGTAACAGGTACGCCCGAAGGCTGTTCCCGTCCTCGTCAGGGAAAATGCCAACCGCCTCTCCTTTCAGCGAACACGTCTGGCTGTGGATCAACTTACTTTATAAACTTGCTAGGTTTTCATAAATTGACGATGTGGGACTAAAGCTTTATTTGTATGCTAGTCCAATGTTGGAATTTCCATAATTCTAGCAGCCTAACTTTTTAATTAAATACGGGTTGGGCTTAGATTTTGGAAGTTGGAAAATCTAGAAAACTCGTAGTGTTCATATTTTTATAGGGATAAAACAGATTAATGATTAATTGTTAGCATGTCAAGGTGCCGATGAATTTCTCTCTTAATGCTTTTCTTTTTCTCTCTTTTGGTATGTTCTCTTATAATTCAAAACTTGCTGTGTGTATTACCATTGTAACCCCACATTAAACTCAACTGAATTTTTAGCCCTAAGGTTGTGCTACTAAGTTGTAGCACGAACGACCACTTGTATAGTCAAATTATGGTCCATGAGATTCGGGTGTTAAGTGGAAGGAGCCGATTTGGGTGTCACTCTCCCATATTTGTATATGAGTAGTGCTGTTTGGATTGACTAAGTTATAAAAGTTATGTCCGATGCTTATGTGGCATGGTCGATCCCACTGCCATGTAAGTTAGAAACCCTTTCAAAATACTTTTTGGGAGGAAAAAGTGGTGGGTCTCACCCTGCCACATAAACGTCGGGCACCACTTTTTGTAAAACTTTCGGTCTAAAAATCATTTCTCTCTCTCTCTATGTATATATAAGTACTAGAGTGAAGAAAATTTAACTACCACGCTTAAATCATGTGGTTCCCTCCACTTAATTAACAACCATGTCTAAGAGTCTACGACACTATAATTTGATCGTATAAGTGTTTGATAAGTTGTAGAGCGGGGTGGCATGATTTAATCCGACCCATTTTATGGTCTTCAATCACGTTTTAAGTTCAGAAGCCGCGGAGTGACAAAAATACTAATGTTCTTTGAATGTTGTTCGTCGTTACTGAGTAATGCTACAGGAGGAACCGAAAGGTTCATCGAAAATTTGAACCGACTGCAATATCATTTATGGATTCATACATGATCATGAAAATCGCAAAAAAAAAAAAAAACCGACCCAAAAAAAATGAAAATCGCAAAAATTATCAAAAACCCTACAATTTAGTCATCCACGACTGTTATTCGAATACCACAACATTGCTCGATCATATATACTTTAGGCTTTAGCTAACCATCTTTGTTAGCAGTGGCGGATGTAGGTAAGAGAGAGGCTGGTGATCAGTTGACCACCCTCAATTTTGAAAGCTCATTGAATATATTTAAAAATTGATCACCCTATTTTTTTTTTCTTGATCCACAATTGCCTACCTTATTTTTAAAGAAGAGGGACATTGCACCATGCATTATTTCACTATTACTTACCACTTTTCTTATGGATTTCATATAGAGACAATCTAAGAGCTAATATCTGATGGGATCTTCACTCCATCATATAGATTATCATATCTAAAAACCATCCCATTCTAGAATTTTGTAACCCCCTCAAATCAGCCGTAACTATTGATTTTCAAATAATCTTTAAAGTTCTAGAATGGGCTATTTTTTGGATGTGATGATCTATATAGTGAGCTAAACATCCTCACCGAAAAATTAACATTTGGATCATTTCGACATGGGTACAACTGCACCCTCACCCACCCACCCAAAAAAAGAAGTGTGCTCTTTCTTCATTTTTAAAATAATCAATAAAATAACTATTTATGCATCAGTAGATATTATAAAGTGCGGTTATTGTTGATCTTTTAGAACCTCGTAGAAGATAGATTCACACAGAAATACAAGAGAAATAGCAAATAGAGGGGCCGTAGAGGGATGGGGGTGCAAAATCGATGGGTTCAATATCTCTCTCAATGACTCACTCAATTGACCTCATCAACTTTGACGCTGATTTGGTCAACATTGATTCGCCCACCCCACTATTTGTTAGGAGTGTTATTTTATTCACCCACGTTACATGAGGGTGTACATCACTTATCTTTGACTGTAAAACAATAAAAGGTTGGATAGTTATTGGTGATTTTCACCCTCATGTAAAGTGGGTGCACAAAATAGCACTTGCATATCACTGCCATCATCCATCCATTTATTGCTATGCAGTCAACTCCACTTATCTTTGACTGTAAAACAATAAAATGTTAGATAGCTATTGGTGATGTGCACCCTTATGTAAAGTGGGGGCACAAAATAACACTCATTTGTTAGTGTTTGGGTGTGCTTCACAATGATTAAGTGAGCTTTATTAGAGCACTACGGCTAGTGGAGACTCTTCTCCACTAAAGCCATTGTAATTTTCAGGGCCAATGCCCTTAAGCATTAGAACCTAAAGTATATCCACTAGATTGAGGGTGGGTTAAGGGGTTAAGGGTATCCGTGGAAATCTTCCACAATGCGGAAGGTATCCGCGACAAATATCTTTAAAAAATCCTAAAAAAATATAGAAAAAGAGCCAGGAATCATGGAAATGTTAATTCTTAAAAAAATAGGATTGCAAAAATCTTACACGAAATGTTGTCCAATCTCATTGATCTGGTGCAACATCAGAACTTCAAACCCAAACTAAAACATCAGAACTTCAAACCCAAACGAAATTTTGGTGGGTTTGAGTGACAACAGTACCCGTTCTGTTAGGGATGTGAATTAACTAACTAGTAATAAACTAATAATAACAAAATAGCTTACGTCTGTCCTCTTACGCGAAATGTTGTCCAATCCCATTGATCTTGGGCAACATCAGAACTTCAAACCCAAACTAAAACATCAGAACTTCAAACCCAAACGAAATTTTGGTGGGTTTGAGTAACAACAATACCCTTTCTGTTAGGGATGTGAATTAACTAACTAGTAATAAACTAAGGGTCTTAGGGCACACGATAAGGTTATTTTTGAAGGGATTTTTTTTGAAAGTTAGGGGTCTTCAAATCAGCTGAATTTTTATAAACATACTATTATCATTATTTATAAGATGTCAACAAAAAATCAGTTTAATCGGAGATATCTAACCCTCTAAACAAATTACTTTAAATGTCAGCCGTCCATTCATACTATTAAAGTCTAAATTAAGTATTTGTGATGCTAGAGGGTGCTAGAGGACTCCGATTGAGCTGATTTTTTTAGATATGATCCAAATAGTATAAATAACATATATATAAAAAAATCAGTTCATTTGGATAACTTTAAGAAACTAAACAAAATACAAAACTAAAAATCTTATCATGTGCCTTAGGGCACATGTTAACAAAGTCCATAAACTAATAATAACAAAATAGCTTACGTCTGTCCTCTTAAGAAAACAGCAATAATTGAAGCAGACATCTTTAGTTGATTATTTTATTTAGAGATAAAAAGGGAGTGTTTAAGAGGGAACCCTTTTTTTGCCTTTGAGATTTCTTTATTTTTTAGTCTTCACAGACGACAGACTTTCCAAATGTCCAATTATGAATAAGCTTATCACTCGCAACATATGCTACCAAAATTACTACAATTCAAAGTTCAAACTTCAAACACTCTTTAACTTCCTATCACTGTCTTTATGTTCTTATTCAAAAATCAAAAGCAATTAAACCCCCCATTGTCAGGTTAAAATGCAGTTCTAGCTCAAAAAAAAAAAAAAGTGCAATTCAAATATTGAGAAAAGTAGACTTGTGAGTATTGTTCATATTTGATTAGGTTCAATTTAATTATTTATTTTTCATTTTGCTGCAATTAGGCTCTAAAAAGGTGTCGTAATATTTGTGATCTACAGACGCGTTTTTTTTTTATACTCGAAATTAATCTTGCACGTACATTGTCAGGGAATCCTATATTTATTTGATAATTTTGCTAACATGCATTCGGTTTTTTATTTTTTTTTTGTCGGAGAATTCGTATTTTAGCGCCGTAGTTTAGTAATTAGGTGGTTTTGGGCAAAAATTAAGTTTCAATAAAAGTACTTATAATATAGAGCCCATTAACATGCTTAAATATCAAGAAAATTAATTTGAAATCCATAAAAATAGTAAGGCTCTGTTTGGTACACCGTGAAAATTTACGGTTCATTATGTGTTTGTAGGTGATTGATGAGGGCATCTAATAGCAAATATTTGGTGGGATTTGCAATGGGATTACAAAATAAACAATCTAAATTTTTTTTTTTAATTTATAGAATTTTAATTAATACCTACAAGAATCGTAAATTTTTTCATTTGCGAATATTCACCGTGTACGAAGCAGAGCCGAAGTTGTAAATATTTGCAAAATATAGTATTGAATACAAAAACAGTATAATTAATTTTACGCGTTAATGCAGTGTTTGCCTCATAATAAAGTTAATTAAGACCTTCATCTTCTTTTACCGAATTCTGTATATTGTTGTCTAAAAACCCTAGCTAATGTGGTATGTCCTTAATTGTTGGACTCATACCCACGAGTCATGCACAATAATAAACAAAATTTCATCCACATGATCGAGTGGTACTTGACTTCTTTTTATTTAGAGATTGAGGGTGATACACGTTTCGTATTGGTTCACATAAGACAGACATATTGTACTAATAAAGATCATCTTTACAAGAACCTGTAGCTTAATTCAGCTAGTCTGAACTACTAAAAAAAATTTAACTAGCTTCAAGTTACTGATTTAAGAGATCATAATATTATATCATAAAAAATTATTAATTTATCATCAACTTTATTTTTATTTAAACCTGCACATCGAATCTTCAAATTCTATTATTCATTACGGTTGATCATTCGATACTTGTAAGTTGACAATTTATCTTGTAAGTTGACAATTTATCTTTATAATTCTTAATGTTATTATGGTAATAGTTTTTCTGTATTATTAACGATGAAGACTTTCTTAAAAGTCGTTGGTGTCAGTATTATTTGTATTGTTAACCAGGATGCTTCTTCGTATACACTTATATTTTTTATATTATTAATAGATAACACTTTTTTATGTTCTTACTTGTATTTATAATTAAATATTAATATATTTTAAAAAATAAAATAAAATAAAAGTAAGAAAATACATGCATGGATATGAAACCCTAACAGATCGATTTTTTGTTTAGGTTTGTCTATCCCAAAATACATGGGTGGCGCAAAAGACGAATACCAATACCAAAACCAGTTCCATTATTTTTGACGGGTCTTGTTAACGTATGCCCTTAGGGCATACGATAAGGATATTTTTGAAGGGATTTTTTTGTAAGTTAAGGGTCTTTAAATCAGCTGAATTTTTATAAACATAATATTATCATTATTTATAAGATGTCAATAAAAAATCAGTTCAATCGGAGATATCTAACCCTCTAAACAAATCACTTTAAATGTCAGCCGTTCATTCATACTATTAAATTCTAAATTAAGTATTTATGATGCTAGAAGGTGCTAGAGGACTCCGATTGAGCTGATTTTTTTAGATATGATCCAAATAGTATAAATAACATACATATAAAAAAATCAGCTCATTTGGACAACTTTAAAAAACTAAACAAAACACAAAACCAAAAAACTTATCATGTGCCCTTAGGGCACATGTTAACAAAATCCATTTTTGACAACTATAAATATATGTGGGACCCTAGATGGAAGGTGACACGTTGTCATGGACCGTTCGCTTTGTGGGCGATGACATCACAAAGAGACTGCTGATCAGAATGGACAAAGTAGGCCGAAAGGAGATAGACAACAACGACAAGCAGGCGATAATATTGTCGATTCAATTCCCCGTAAAAAAAAAAAAAAAAACCAATTATTTTCCACAGTTGTTCAAAATTAGTAAAAGACCATCTTTTCTTCAACTTCATTTCATACTAAGTAAAATAGGCTTTACTCTTAGCATTCACTTGACTCACTTCTACACTCAACAGTCTTTAACTTCAACTAAATATGAGAAATAGAGGGAGCTTAGTATGTTAGTGTTTTGTGTTTTGTTTAAAAAATATCAAAAAAATATGAGTAGCCCTTTAGTAATTTCGAAGTTCCTCCTAAGGTTCAAATGTCGTATCGATATGTTGAAAAATTAAAATATTCATCGAAATGATACTATACAGTATTGAAACATTAAAATGGGATACATTACGAAACATTCTAATATATTCTCATTTTTTTAAAAATTTAATAAAATAAATAGTTTAATAATTAAATGATTGAATTGAAAGTATTGGAATGTATCGGTTTTTATCTGTGTGTATCGCGAAACAAATCGATCGATAAAACTCAAAACGATCCGAAACTTTCAGAAAAAATAAATTCAAATAATGTTTCGTATGATAAGTAAAAAAAACCGAACCAAACGGACGAAACATTACGAAATAACATTTTGAACCATAGTTCCTCCATGTTCATTTTGGACATTTGTTGTTACCTCTTAATTGGGGTAACCCTCCATCATCAAATAACACACTCATATATATATATCTGTTGAAAATGAACCAAAATATGTCAGTTTTAAACCGATGAACACCCCTATCGTTAAGGGAATATATGGGATACAACATAGATCTAGTCTATCCATGATTCTACGGAGTCCATCTTCATTGTGAATCTCAAATTATTAGTATAGTACTAATCCTCTGACCCTTCCACATGGTATTCATTTATTGGCTCATATTTCTGGTGGAGCAAGTTGATCAATGAGAACCTCTTAATCTCATCTCTTAACAAGGGATCTGTGGGTTTAGGGATGGAGTTTGAATAATGAAAAAGAGGGAGACAATCCCTTAAACCGAGTCAAGGTGAGGGGTGGCGATGGTCACTCTATCGCCACGCACAATTGTATTTTTTTTTTTTAAAATTTGCAAGATGGTCATTCCATCGCTCCATTAAGTATCCCACANAGAGTCCATCTTCATTGTGAATCTCAAATTATGAATATAGTACTAATCCTCTGACCCTTCCACATGGTATTCATTTATTGGCTCATAGTTCTGGTAGAGCAAGTTGATCAATGAGAACCTTTTAATCTCATCTCTTAACAAGGGATCTGTGGGTTTAGGGATGGAGTTTGAATAATGAAAAAGAGGGAGACAATCCCTTTATAAACCGAGTCAAGGTGAGGGGTGGCGATGGTCACGCTATGGCCACGCACAATTGTATTTTTTTTTTTTAAAATTTGCAAGATGGTCATTCCATCGCTCCATTAAGTATCCCACAATAGATGAATTTAATTTAGACTAGATTTGATGGAGTAGAGATCCCACTAGAGACCCTTCCATCCTTTAACCATCCCGAGTTTGCCCTTAAACACTTTCTTATGATCAATGCCACCCTCACACATCATCATGGTACCCTCTTGTCCATATTATTTAGTATTTTTTTTTTGTATAAAAAGCACAAGAATTTTATAGTCTGTTTGGACAAGAGATTTTAGGGAGGAATTTTGTGGGGACCAGGGATTTTGAGGAAAAATATTACATTATTTTTCCACCAAATCTCTGGTCCCCACAAAATTCTTTGTGCAAAACTTAAACTAAGGGTAATTTGGTCATTCAAAAAGTTAGCACCTAAACATCCATAAAACACTTTTTCAACAAACTTAATTAAGATTAAGGAAGAAAAGAACACTTTTTTGAACATAGACTGATGGACCAATGACATCATTTTCTTTTGATTAGCAGACTAATTTAGTAAATTAAATAATGAAAAAAGCATTTTTGTCCGACTCAAGATGACGTGTAAAACCCCTATTAACGGTAATATAAAATTTGGCGGGAAGCAAACACAATGTAAACGGGGTTTGGTCCTGGCCCCACACCTTTGGAATTTAGGGTTCGTTTTCAGACAAGCAAACCCTCACCTTTCGGTGTTGCTTTGGACCTCCGCGTCCCTCAACCTCTTATATATATATACCTCTGATCATTCCCTCTATTCTTATTTACATCCAACTTTTCTCTTCTTCTGAATCATATTTACAAAATCATCAATCCAAAATTCGAATTTTTGTGACATTTTGGTAGGTTTTTGAATCTTGGGTATTGCTAAAAATTGGTTCTAAGTTCGAATTAACTACAATTCTTGATCATTCGAACAGTTTTATCGTCTGGGTATCAGTTAAAAACACGTTTTGTTTAGGTTTTTGATTTTCAATAGGTTTAAATTTTTTGGGGTACTCAAGAGAATTTAGGTAGGGTGAGTGGGGGTGTGTTTAATTATAAGAACACAATTTGAATTTGAGAAGAAATGGTTCTGTTGTACAACGGTTGCATCCTTTGGGAATTCTGTTCAGTTCTAGACAAGAAATTCTGTATTGCTGAAAGCTTTTATTTTTGGATCTTCCAAATCGTCAATAGGTACAGCTTGGGTACTTAGCTGAAAGTTGAAATCTGGTCTAGTTTCTACGATTTTTTCTGTTTTCTGTTTTTGTTTTTCTTTGTTTCATCGTCGAAGACTCGAATTTTTTTGTGGAGTTGAGATGGGTTCTGCATCACTACCACCTGGTTTTCGGTTTCATCCGACCGACGACGAATTGGTGAGCTATTACTTGAAAAGGAAAATTGATGGACTGAAGTTTGAACTTGAAGTAATCCCTGTGATCGATCTCTATAAGTTCGATCCGTGGGAGTTACCAGGTACTCACTTTTACCAACCTTTAGATATTCAAATTATGTCTTTATATGTATTTGGTTTAGTCCTAATTTATATAGATAACATGACATAGGTAAAAGTTTAGTAGTATTCATCAGAAGGGACATCTTTTGAGAGCAAAAAGAAACTCATGAGATGAGATTTTTAGTCTACATTGCTCTTGGAAGGTCAAAATTAGAAGAATCGTACTGTGTTTAGGGATGAAAAATTGAGTCGAATGTTTCTACTTTGTGAATCATGTCAGCTAATTCTGTCTTGGTAGTAGGTCTTAAAATGAACCTGAGATGTTTGATTTTGGTGTTCTGAGAGAGTGAGGATTTTCTGCATAAACCCTGCATTTGTATTCAAAAAATAGATTTTGGAAGATTCTATTCTAGTTTTTGTTATGGGTTTTGATAAATATGTAGTACTGGAACAGAATTTAGACTAATTGAGGGAATATTGGTGGGGATAAGCTATCTTTGTTAGTGTTCAAAAAGGTCTTATTTGTGGTGTTTGTTGTTTCTATAAACTAAAACAGTTTTAAGAGTTCTTTCACAGGGCATTTCACTTTTTTCTTATTTTGAAAAAGCCGGTTCAATTGGGTTGCTTTTCTTTTTGAAAAAGATAAATTCAACTAGAACCAAAAAGAAAAGAAACATTAACAGTTTAACGTTTCTAATAATGGTTTGTTAATATGGAACTAATAAAGTCTGAATTGTACAATTGAGTTGCAGATAAGTCATTCCTTCCGAAACGAGATATGGAATGGTTCTTCTTTTGTCCACGTGATCGAAAGTATCCAAATGGGTCACGCACAAATAGAGCAACAAGAGCTGGATATTGGAAAGCCACCGGAAAAGACCGGAAAATAGTCTGTCAGTCAGAAGAAGTAACTGGTTTTCGAAAGACCCTGGTATTTTACCGTGGACGGGCACCTTTAGGTGATCGAACAGACTGGGTAATGCATGAATATCGCCTAAGTGATGATCTTCCTCAAGGATCGTCTGGTTTTCAGGTACATTTTGACAATGTCAAACAATTTTGACAACTTTAGTAATTCAAAATTCTCTGAAGTTCAAGAACTTCAAAGTGTTGATTTATCAAAATTGTGCCTTCACAGGGAGCTTATGCTTTGTGTCGAGTAGTTAAGAAGAACGAGCACGGTCAGAAGATTGGTGAAGTCCAAGGAGAATCAAAATCCAAGTGGGTTGGAAGTTCTTCTTCAATGGGAAACTTCAGCTCCTCTGGTTTCCCAAGTGAGCTGTTGAGCAGCTCGAGTGAAAATCCCTCTCAAGCTACTAATCCATACAATGGGAGCAACTATTCTAGCCCTGTCACTTCCCCTTATCAGAGTAGAATGATAGGGGAGTTCGATCCAACTTCTACGGAGACCCATCCTACAAATGACTGGATATCACCTGATCTAATACTGGATACTTCAAAGGTATTAAAATTACTCGAAAACTATGTGCAGAACTGAATTAAAACTGCATTAAAATTCAAATATTAATATAGAGTTTAGTTTAATGTACTTAGAAGTGATTGTAGTTTTTGGTTTATATTTTTAAACTTTCGTATAAATCGTTGCAGGTTTACCCACAGAGCCAAGATGTAGTATCTGATTATTTACAGAGCTATGATCTTTCAAACTTGACTTCGTGGAACCCATGTCCATCTGATACCACAGAAGTCTCTCCAACTCCATCTTATGCGAACTTTATTGACGAAGTTAATCCAACCGATGATTTTGTTCGAAGCGGCTATATGTCGCCTTACATGGGAACTATGAACTGCATGGGATTGTATGGAGAGGGGGATGCAACATATCCAAGCCTCGAAAGAACTGATTCGCTAAGAAATCTGAGCCCTTCAATGAACGGTGTGATACTATATCCAACATTCTATAATGGGACTACTTTATAAAGATTTTGTAGCTCATTTGGTGCTTTAAAAATGCAGGGTTTGAAGCTTGGAATCCTTTATATTCTCCTCCAATTTGCAGACAAGCCAGTGGAGATGGGAGTTTAGTTGAGCTGAGCAGCTTATGGATGCAAGAAGATAACATGGTGATTGTGATTTAAGTAACTGAGCCTAATTAGAGACTGAGATAGATCAGCTCAGTGATGAGTGATGTTAGAGCGGGATCTCCGAGACAGCACCTTTTAACGATTGGTCTTGGAGTAGAAAACTATAAGTACTTACTTTTATGTTATGTTTAATAAGGAAGAGATCCATGTGACGATCACTTTTATCGATTGGCATTTGGAGAAGCTTCCATTGTGAACTGTCATAGCTTCTTATATATTTCTTATGTAGGATTCATATTGGCTTCTTCTCTGCTAGAAGTCATTCTCTGTATTATATATTGTAAGGGCTTGTAATCCACTGTCTACATCGATCTTTCGTTAGTAGATGTCGTAGCTCTGATGAGTTTTAGTTAGAGAAGAAGAGAAATTACATGGGTTCAGATGAGTTTCTGTTTAAAGTGCGACAATCACTTTTAACGATCCGCACTTGAAGACTCTTTCATTGTGAACTGCCATTGTTGCTCTTATGTATTTCTTATGTAAGATTTGTGTTGCTTCTCTTTTTGAAGTCATTCTCTGTATTATATATTATAAGAGCTTGAAATCTATGTCGATCTTTCCGTACTAGATATTTTTACTGTTTCATAACTGATGAATTCTAGTTTGAGAAGAAGAGAAACTTACATGTTTTATGAATCTGTGTTAAAACTTCATTAATGCATCAATGAACCAAATAACGTGAAGCTCAAAACAATACTAAGATACAGAAGATTATGAAACGAACTTGACGTAAAATAAGTAACAAACATGAAGCTGAGAAAGACTGAAGACAACTGCAAAATTAAACCTCTGTTTTCCAACTTTAGATGGTACTATTTATAGATTCAATGCCATGGACTTCAATTCTTCTTGGGCTAATTTGTGTCATTAAGGTTAATGTATGGACTTGAACTAGAAACTATGGATGGCTTGCTAGCTAGTGTTCTACTGTTTTTTTTTACTGACTTAATTGAGTTAGCTTAATCTCAGATAATCTCAATTAACAAACATTCAACTCTATGTACCTTCAAGTACATCGATCATATACCGTCGTGACAGATACAGGTTATGTCGTACAGATCCCGAAAGGGATCGAAAACTGTTCTCTTTCACTCTAGGGAATCTATATATGGCAATATGCAAATTTGATTTTGCAGCATTGTTAAAAAAAATTATATAGATCAATAAAGGAAGAAGAATCTTTGGAAAGAGACTCTTCACTCTTCATGGACCTCTAAGCAACTTTTTTTTTTTTTTAAGAACAACACACTTTCTGCAAACACAAAACAATCTGAATCATATTCTCTCAATCCTCTTGTAATAATGCATGTCTTCTAGCTAGTAGGTGAAAAGTTTGCTCGAATAAATCCTGCCGCCCGCCTATAAGTCTCCCCAGCCCACCCACAAAACTGAAAAAGAATTCCATAAATAAATATGAAGAAAGAACCACTGAAAAGGAAATATGTTTTCTTTCTTGTAAGGTAAACTTAATGGATATCAAATCCACAGCCTCAAGGTTGGAATCCAAAACACCGTCCAATTTATATGTCATAGTTCCACTTTGATCTTACTAGGAAAAAAGAAAATGAAAGAATTGACAAGCAAGAACCAAAAAGATCCTGGCCCTTGGATTTTAGAAGTTCCAAGCAAACTCAAACTCAAAAAAAAAAAAAATGTGGCCTTTCATATATTTACATAAAAGAAAATATTTTTCTCAAATGCCCCAAATTTTTTATTTAGTATGATTAAGGTAAATAATAATTTTAGGGGCCCTAAAATTTGGGAGCTCTTAAAAAAGGCTTTACTTATTCTCAGGGCCGGCCTTGTTATAAAGTTAACTCCGAGTCCTACATTAATTTTCCAATACACATTTTTTCCCAATCTAAACTCATCAACTAGAATTATTTGATGGCAAACAATCGCTTGCTCTTTTTGTTTTCGTCTCTGTATGACACAGAAAGTTGAGGGTTCAAATTTAAGAGGTTGTGATCTTGCAAACCTATGTAATTAATTATGTCAATGGTTTTTCGGTAGTTGCATCCGTTGATGGCAAGTTGTCTAATTGTGGCGGTTTTTTTGTGCTTCTTACCCACCATTTGCGGTGTATCTCTGCCTTGTTGTAAGTTGAGCATTACGCTGAAAACCCTCCTTTTATACGGTTTTATGGAGAGGACAGTCACTTTTGATTTTGTAAGAGCATCTCCTATGCTAATGTGAATGTGGTAAAATAAGACTGCCACGTAGGATAAATATACATTCTCTTTAAAAAATATTCTCCAATACTAATGTGAATAAAGTATGTGATGCTGATGTATCTCTGCCTTGTTGTAAGTTGAGCATTACGCTGAATCCTTTTATACGGTTTTATGGAGAGGACAATCACTTTTGATTTTATAAGAGCATCTCCTATGCTAATGTGAATGTGGTAAAATAAGACTGCCACGTAAGATAAATATATATTCTCTTTAAAAAATATTCTCCAATACTAATGTGAATAAAGTATGTGATGCTGATGTGGCTTTAATTAGAATAGACATTGTGAAGTAGAATGTCTATTTTTAGACATTTATCTTCACACTTTCTTATGGTCCACATCAGCAAAAAAAAAAAATTCCTTTAAAATTTTTAATTACTTTTTAAACAAAATAAATTAGACCTGTTAAAAAATTAAATGTCCCAAGTCAAAAATGCATCCCCAATGTGCAAGATGGATACGATGTCTTAAAGGGAGCGATGAGGGGATTTTCGTCACATTAAAATTAAAAAGGCGACGTTGTCCTGCCTTCGTTAATCTTGGTGATGAGAAAGCGCGGGAAGCTCTGATTAACAAGACGATGAAGAAGGAAGAAATTTGAATAGCCGTTAGTAGTTTTCAAATTCCTAACAATGGCAACGGCTACATTTGCTAGGACTTTGGGTGCCGCTGTTAAGACTGCAGGAGCGAAGAAGGAATCAGGATGGTTCAGTCCTCACATGGCGGCAGCCTCTCGTGCCATTCTTGACCGAATTCCTTTGGTCGATTTTACCCTCGAAATCAGAGACGCAAGGGTATTTTCACCATTCCTTTCACGCATTTCTTCTCCTCTTTCTGGGTTTATGAGCATTTTTTTTTAATTGGACTTAAATTAAAGATGAAACCCCTTTATGGGATTCGATACCAGAACCTATAATTTGGGTAACCATGTTTCTAACCACTCTAACAAGTGGTCTTCCACTGGGTTTATGAGCATTTAAGGAAAATGCAAATATCCGGTGTTCTTTTAGGGTGTGCTCGAAGTGTTCGATGAAATTCTTTACTAAATTTTTTTGAACAATTTTGCAGAATATGTAACGTTTTAGGGCTGAATTGATATCATTTGATTCTCTATGTGATTCAAAAGCTTGTTTGGTTTCTTAACTAATTGATTAATAAGTTCTTTTTTGCTTTTTATTTTTAGATACCCATTTCATCAAGATATGAATACATGAGAAAGTTTCCATCTTCATCAAAGCATATCATAGTTTTGAACAAGATGGACCTTGCAGATCGCTCGCAAACCCGGGTACTTATATTTATTTCTATTGTTACTTTCTAATGGTATTTAATTTTAAATACTACAAGACATGGTTCAAGTGGTGGTATATTATTCCCCCCAAGAGAGTGGTATTCTAGAAAATCAAGATATGTCGTTTTGGACAGAAAACGCTCTTAAATGATCCAAGTTCTTTGGTTATAAAGCTTGGATACTTCAACCCCAGCATACCCACATCTGTAAACAACTTTACTAGATACTGCTTGATACCCTAACATCGAAGTTTTGCATTTCGTATTTTAATATTCGTTATGTTCCTAAATTGTGATAGTTTACTTCTTTTTTCTTTTCTTATAATGTAAGAAACCTTACTATCAATATATTCATAATATTAGAAGTTTCATTACATTTGATATGATACCAGAAAAATGGTGTCATTTTCTAAGCCTGTATTGGATTAGGGGTAATGTAGTGGTTATCCCTATTTTTTATCGCAGTATCCATGGTCGTGATATATAATGTAGTGGTTATCCCTATTTTTGATTGCAGTATCCATGGTCGCGATATGTACCTAAGACCATATAACTTAGGGACGTAGGACAGCGTATGAGCATAGTGGTTAGTTTGGAAAGAGGGGTTTATTTTGTATAGAAGTGGCCTTTAAGAGATAGAACATCTAGGATACTCCAGTTTCGATCAGGCTATAGACTTGATAGACTCATCGGCAAAAAGTGGTTTTAACAGAAATACAGTAGATGTAGATATTTACATTCCCTAGTGATTTTTATGTATTTACTTTTCCATGTTGTATTACAAAAGTAAAAAATGAGCGAAGAGTTCTAACATTGTGAGCTATCCGTCTAATTAATATCTCTGTTTTTGTGTGATTTATTAGTTTAGTAGGAGAAGACTGAGAAGTTAATGTTCTCCCCTGTTTTAGATATTTACTTTTAACTGCTATAGAAATTTACAGACGATGGAATCAATATTATGTAAATGTCAGCAAGAATTTTCCTAAAATACGATTTCCGTTTACTTACAGGAATGGGTAAAGCATTTTGAGGAACAGAACTGCATTTGTTATGGAATCAATTCCCATAACAAGGATAATATAAGACAGGTAATTACTGATACAAAGAAAGAAAGAAAGTAATTTCTTCATTTTTGACTAAAGATAAAAGCATGCTTTTTTTTTTTTGCCTGATGTTTCTAATATTAGTTAAGTACATAACATTTCTAATAGCAGCTGACATCTTATAGTTCCTGAACTTTCTGCAAGCTCGAGTCAGAGAACTGAAGAAGGTCGATCAGTCTAATTATACAACAACCTTAATGCTAGTCGGAATTCCAAATGTTGGCAAGTCAGCCCTTGCCAACTCTTTGCATCAAATTGGGAGAATCAGTGCAGCAGGTACTCAATTGGATTAAATCCTCATTATATTTATGTAGAAGATCAAGCTGAAGTTTAAGTTTTCTTAGTATATAGATACATCCTCTCCTAACATTTTATGGAGTATCTGACTAATTTGACCCTTATTAATTGCAAGAAAAGGGAAAGCTGAAGCATGCAATTGTGAGTCCAGTTCCTGGTGAAACAAAAGATATCAGCAGTTTAAAGGTCTGCAACATCCTTCCCTTGACTAACTTAGCTATCTTTAAATTTTATACCAAAACATTGAAATACTATAGAATGTCCAACAAATAGCCATTGATGTTTTCCAATGCTATGGAAAAAAAAAATACATTAATGATCTGTAGCTGTTCTTGAGGTAGATAAGATCTCGATGACTGGCTGGGTTTCATTTTTGTCACAGTAATAATCTGATTTTTTTCTCAAGAAATAATTATTCTTGTATGCTTCTGGATTTATTGTTAGTTGAAGCATCTCAGGTTTGAACCGATGAAGGGATGTATAGTTCTCAGCTGACCTGTCTAACCTGTGCTCCGAATTATACCCTTGAGGTTCGTGCAATATCTGATACCAGTACCGGTGTCATATCAGACATTATCAAAGTTTGGTTTACATAGATGTAAGCTATACGTCTATACTAAAAATGTCCCTTATGGCCTTCGTCATATGCCCATCATCCAACCTGTGGGTACAGCAGATGTCTTTCACCTCAACAATCAAGTTTAACAATTGTTTTTCCTTTTCAGATCGGAAGTCATCCCAACATTTATGTTTTGGACACACCAGGTGTGTTGCCTCCTGACATTATTGATCTTGAGCTGGGAGCTAAACTAGCTTTAACAGGTATTGTTCTTCCCACAAGGCAATCAAGCTCTATTACTACACTTGAGTAATCATCATTTACCCATAGCCGAAGCTGTCTATTTGTTGGGATTGAGCAGCTTTTGTCACTTTCAAAGCCTATTGGTCACTTGCTTGAGTTTTCCAAGTTTATAGTTACTCATTCGAGCTACTGGGTGGAATTATATGTCAACTTTTATAACTGACTCTGTTACTTCTGTTTCTGTCCTAGTTCTAATTTTAAAAAAATCTGCCAAGTTTTTTTTAGAAAACTTAGAGTTGCCCTGCATGTCTAACACTGCATCCCTTTTAAAATACAGGGGCTATTAACGATTGTTTGGTTGGAGAATGCGAACTTGCACGGTATTTTCTGGCGATACTCAACTCGAGTGATGAGTATAAGAAATGGGCAACCTTGACATCTATGGAGAAGGACAGATTATCCATTGACAAGACAAAACTGCCAGGTAGCTCTGAGTTGGACATGAAAAGAAAAAGGATATTTCTCACAGATCATACGCAGGTATTATGCACATTTTTATTAGTTTTTTTTTTTTTTTTTTTTTTAAAGAGCAGTTGCTAAGAAATTGATTTTTAGACAAGAAATTTCCTAGTTGTGGTTATCTGATTACAACCAAGTACTGCAAACAAAATTTGTAGCACACTATAGTATTACATATTTTCATTTACAAAATTTTAGTTCCAATACATTATTTCAGTTTGGTTTTCTGCAGTCAATAATAGGATTATTATTTGTTCACAGGATTTGATTGTACGGGATGTTCGTAGAACTCTATACGAGACAACTTCAGCTTTCCAAGGAAATATGGAAGACGAAAAGGAACTTACCAGGCTGATTGAAGCTCAGTTTATAGCTCTGCGGGAGGTTTTCCGAGTTCCCCTTGAATCAGGTGAATATGGATATCAGAGAGTTGCTAAAAAGTTACTTGATTTATATCGAACTGGTAGACTTGGTCATTATACTTTGGATTCTGTTCCTAGGAATACTCTTAACACATATCTAATATAATCATCACTTGTAACCATTTAATCTTAGTTGCTTCCTCATTGATCATAGTGTTTTCTTTTGTTGGTAAAAAACAAAGACATTGAGAAAGAAACAACTTTTAATTAGAAGACAATTTCAACCTTTCTATAGGGCAAAAGTAGACTCTCATAGCCTTACATAATATTAATATAAATGCTAAAGATGAGGATAAAAATGTAAAAAAGCCCACGATTTGAGACGTTGGCTAATATAGATAGTATACATTGAAACTTGTTCAGTATGCTAGTTTTACTATTTCATGTTCTTAGTATACCTTTGCGAATTTACGATAATCTTCTCAATATAAGCTTGCAATTTTAGGGTTACAGAAGACTTGAACTTCTTCAAGAGTTGTCCTGGGCTCATCCCCAAACAAAGACTCCTTCCCATCTTCTCTTTTTGCATAAGACAACCCCAGTCTAGACTTAGCTTGCCTTAGATCACCAACGCCAGAATTGGTATCAGGTCCAGCGAACCCACCCATAACCGGTGCTAGTGGGGGGCCGATAAGGAGCCCGTCTGCACCGAATTGAGGCCCACCTCTCGCGTAGTCGAAGAGGGCAGCACCACTACCACCTACCTTTGGTAGGATAACAGGTTCAATCTCATTAACATCTCTCCAGTAAAAGAGAAATGCATCAAAAGTATCATAGTAATCATCTGTACTCCTGTAACCTTCAGGATTGAATGCCCCAAACTTGAAAGAATTTTTGGTGTAACCTATCACCACACAAGGTCCCTTGAAATCACAGCAGTTGTGGAAAGAAGTTGCACTAAATCCATCAATGGAGGCTATGTAGCAGCATTTTAGCTCCTTACCTGATCATTAGGACTAACAAAAAAAGTCATTTTTTGATGGATTCACATATGGGCTTCCTGATAATTTTTCTTTTTTCCATTTTTTCTTAAGCATCTTGTTGATAGTAATTAAGGAAGTAGAGAGAGAGAGAGAGAGAGAGAGAGAGAGAGAGAGAGAGAGAGTACCTTGTAAGAAAGTTTTGTTAAGAAGAGAAGGTGAGAAAGGAAGATCAATGTGTTGGTGATACTTGGGCTTTGGTCTCTCATCATCACTTCTCTTCCATTTGTTCCAATCAAAGAAGCTTGATGGGTTCTTGTTCCACCTAAGGAACATGGAATTGGACACACAAGCAGCCATTAACACCCAACCTTCTCTCTCTCTCTCTCTCTCTCAAATTAGAACGGCTTATCCTCTCCTATTTTAGTTTTGACACGTGTCACGTTTATATTCATTTGGATAATGTCACACAATTGTTAGGATCAGGTAAGTTGGGATGGCGGGCCAGATAATTAGGTGAAGCCCACCATGAATAATGGATCTACACTTGCTCGAAACACGGTCTTTTTTTAACACTTCACTTATTCTTACACCTTGTTAACACCAGCCTATGGGGTAGCATAAAGATGATTGAAAGGCTGATTTCGATCTACCTGATGACGAGAGCATTCTCACAAAAAATCAATCCTTCGTTCGTCTCTATCCAGTCCCAAAAACAGGTGTAAGCAAGGCGTAAGAATAAGATAAGTGTTGGTAAAATATATAAGAAATTAGCTTTTGATGCATCACCCAACCACACCAGACGAAATCGGCTCAAAACAGAACCGCATTACAATAATAGAGATTTATTAATAACTAATTTGATCTTTAATGATGATTTACCACTTAATGAATTAATGTAGCACTCTTGAGAGATCTATTCAACCAGTATAGAAAATCAAGTTCATGTAAATTATTCCATATCATTGGAACCCATATTTGCATGCAAGTCCCTATTGCTCACCCTTCTTTTTGCTTCACTAGTAACTACAATTTCAACATCATCTGCTCTATACTCTTTGAACTTTGCCAATCGACCCAGTTCTTCAACTTGCTCTATAACCATATCGAGCCTCGCCGCCATCTCTACCAGCAAAGAAGCAAACGCTGCAAACGGAAGCGCTTCCGAGAATTCAAGACTAGTTATATCTAACTTACTAAGTGTAGGTCTTAACACTTTTCGCTCATCAGCTACACGTTTCGTTTTCCATTCGAGCAATGCTGAGCTATCGGTCTTAACCGAAGATAAAGAAACCCCTGAGTCCTTGAAGGATTTTTGGTTGGCGGTGGCAGTAGCGGCGGCTATGGCTAGCATGGTGGCATGACTGTGGTTGGAACTGAGAAATAGTCGAGGTTGGGATTTGATGGCATTGTTTAGATCTTGTAAAGCTTCTTGAAGATGATCTGAGAGTAAGATTGGGGCGCAATGACGTCGGTTACGGACGCTATCGGCGAGTTCCATGAATATCTTTGAGATTTCTCCAGCAACTCTAAGACAAGGGTCTTTGAATAGAGCTCGAACTGATCTTGGTGTCTGAGAAAAAGAAAGTTTAATAAGCATGATCAAAGTAGTTCAGATTTATAATATGAGAAAGTGAAGAATTAATTCAGCTTTGATTAAGCAAATCATTCAAATTTTGTGTTGAAATGTTACTGACCCAGATCCCCGGTTGGAGTTAACCCGACCCACGACCTAGAACCCATAACATTATGCAAAGCAGGGGAGCACCTTATGACCTAAATATGCTAGGCCTGATTCCAAACCCAATTCGATTCCCAAGCCTAAAGCCTACTTACCTAAGGCACTTAGCCATTTTAGGTCTAAATTATAAAAAAGTTTGTAGTGGAATTTTTAGACATTCCGGCTACCAAAAAAATACCTTTGACTTGGGTCAAAGTAAAGTTTGACTCCTTATATATTATTATCATTTTAAAATTTATAATTCCATCAAGATTTTAGTGATTATGGGCTGTCCATTTTTATTGTTAATTATAAATCAATTTTTATAATTTTTTATTAAGTTAGAATTTATTTTATTTATTTAAAAAAAATGTGATTTTATAGGAAGATGATCCATCTTGATGAGGACCCGGTGGTCCTATAATTATTTTCTAAATACTTCCAAGGTTAGTTAGTTCGGAAAGCATACGGCGCCGGGGTATGGTGGATCGTCATTGGAACACCAAAGACATAGAGTCAATTCATTTCATATATTTTTTTAGTTAAGTTAAATTAAATTAGTAAAATAGAATTAAAGACGACAAGGATCATGTCCACATCAGATTTTGATAGTTAGATGTCACTTAATTAGGATAATAATGATATTTTAAAGAGAAAAAAAAAATTTGTGACGCGATGATTAATTAGTTTAATAAAAGTTATAATTATTAGTTAATTAATATAATTACCTGAATTTCGGACTGAAGGCATCCATGAAGAGCAACAGCTGTGTAACCAAAATGGCGAAGAACAGCTCCTAATTTCACATATTGTTGCCATGGGTACCTGTGACAATGTCTTGAATGCCTTGGCTCCCAACTCGCATGTAATGCCTGTTCAATCAACATCATTAATTAATTAATACTCAAAATTAATTAATCTTCATTAATTAATTAATACTTCGATAAAACTGTTTTTGTACTTAAGAATCCATAATACAGCACTACTGTAGTTGGTGTTATTAGATCCTTAATTAATAAATATAAAATTTAAATGATAATTAATCATCAATTATTTTGCTTAATTTCTAAAATGAAATAATTAATTAATTAATGAGAGTATGCTTACGAGAGTCTCATCGATGGATTTGGAGTCTAAAACTGCCTTGTAGCCTTTGTAAATAGGATCCTCATCAGATGATTTATCTTCTTCTTGGATGATGATGATCTCTGAATCTTTGAAGTATTCCTTAACACAAGCTGTACACAAATTTAACAATAATTAATATCTAAAATTATAATTATTATCAAGACGATTAAAAGGAGCCTTTTTCGACAAAAAAGCTAAAATTTATGATTCGTCATCCTCCACAATTTACATGTTTTTACCGTGCTGCGATGTACTAAAATTAATTATTCAACATATATGAAAAACTACACAAAACAATGTCACAGATACATTAATAATTTGTTTGGATTGAGAATTTTAAGTAGGAATTTTGTGCGGACTAAGAATTTATAAAGCTGGAGAATGTCTCTGTACAAGCACTCCTACACTAAAACCCTAAATTAAACCTGAGTTCAGTGGGTACTAAATTAGGGTTGGGTTTCAACTAATTGGTATCAGAACCAGCACTTATAGTAAAAACTATGGCACACATTGCATAAAAACTATGTG
Organism: Macleaya cordata; assembly: GCA_002174775.1. Lineage (NCBI taxonomy): Eukaryota > Viridiplantae > Streptophyta > Magnoliopsida > Ranunculales > Papaveraceae > Macleaya > Macleaya cordata. The sequence continues at coordinate 1,221,324 of MVGT01004145.1, read as the reverse complement.
AGCGAGTCAACTCAGTAACCAGGATCAGTCTAGCTAGAATAAATCTGTAACACTTGTATGTCAGCCATTGCATATGATGTCATATGCAAATTTATTGTGCCAGTGGCAACACATTCAGGTGGTGTATTATATACATTCACATGCCAACTAGGGCTCCAATGACATAACAATATTCTTCATAAGATACCCATGATGATATATATATAATTAAATAATAATTTATCTAAAAATAGCATGACTCGGCCGAGTTACTTCTGGTTTCAACCGAGTTGGATTCTAAACATATAAATGAATCGTACAATAGCTACATTATAAATTCATGTACGTACCTTCAATTGATTCTGCTAAACCTTCAAGCTTGGAAACAGTAGAATTATGGAGTTCTTCCCCGGACCAATTCGGAAAAATCAATAGACTCATCAGAAGACAAACAGCACAACCGATTGCAATCGTGTAGAATCGTTCATGCGCGATTCGAAACACATTATGAACTCGAAAACTCGATACCGCTATCAAATTAAAAGTTAAGAGAAAAATTACGACACCGTAATCGTAATTCTTCTTTATGTATGGAAAAAACCTCATATAGGTAGCTGCCGATCCTGTTAACAAAATGAAATAATTAACATAATTATATCAATCTATATATAATTCGATTGATGAACCTGGGAAAAAAAAAAATTCTTCGTTTAATTTATGTCATTTAATAGCGAATTATAAAGAATTAATATGAGAATATACCTATGAAAAACACGGCAGCACCGATAAAAATTGCTCGAAAAACTTTTCCAGACTCATCAGCTATAAACTCAATGAAAAATACAAGTGATCCCGCACAAAGTGTCCCAAGTCCTCTATTCAATCCTTTGCATAATGTTGCACCTATATATACATATAAAACATATGTAAATTGATTAGTAACCAATTAAGCAATAATTAACGCGTAAAATCATTAGTTAACATGAATGTACTATATCTATTAATCTTTTACACGTAAAATTAGAATGATCTGATTTTTTGTAAGGATGACTTGTGTGTCCTAAACGGATCAAAACTCGTGTATATATATGTACTTAGTACTAGAAGAGAGCTAATTAATTTGACAACTTCTCACCAGCAGTAAATTCAAGTACTACAACCACAGTCATGACAGCCCAAATTGCATTCTGTCCAATTCCTTCAAACAATGGTTCCACAAGATACAACGATGAGACTAATGTTAAAGACACCCCAACTTTCAAAGCATGAATTACCCTCCGCGGGTCATCGCGGCCGACCTTCCATACATTTTTATACGCTGCCGCCGGCCATCTTCGTATCTTCTCGATGAACATCTCCATCATCTTCTTCTTCTTTATGTCCTCGCTTTCGCCGGAGACTCGGTTTCCAGGCATCTCCATCTCTTTAAGAACTCTAGAATTCTGATGGCCTGGGGAATTTGTTGCAAGCTAGATAGATGAAGGATGATATATAATTTTCTCTGATCAGGAGGAATCTGTTGTTATATATGAACAGAAACACAATATTTTTGAAGAGAGTTTGAGATGGTGATGTCTTTAAGAAGTAGTACTTATAACTATTCAAGATTTTGTTGGTGGATGGTGGGGGAAGTTTGGACTTATTATTATGTGTGTTTTCCTGCCCAATGGTAACAGGCAGGTGTCCACTTTATATATATGTCAAGTGAGAGACCATTACACCCACCCTTCACATGGCCTCCATTAAAGTATACATTAAGATATTAAATATGCTGTTGCTTTCATAAAATATTTCAAGTTTGAATATTAAGTAAAACCAAATTGACTAAACTAAAGTTAATGAGAAGGATGGAATCACCCTAGGTCTCGTGATCTTAGTGTGACCTATATCATGAAAGAAAGAGTGATTTAAGGTCTGATTTTTTGTAATGGTATTTTCTTTATCATGTAAATCATCACATTAAAAAATCAATTCGTTTTGAGATTTTCATCCATGTTTAAAACTCGATAAATTTTAAATATTTTTTGTACTATTGATTTCTAATCAATTTTTGGTGAAGTTCAGAGTTTTAAAATGATCTACAAGGTGAGGAATTTTCACTGAAAATTAGTCTTTGAATTGTCTCCATATGAAACTCATAGACTCGAGTAACTCTGGGTCATGAGACCTAGATCATTCCATCCCTTCTCCAAGTTATGGAGTTATGAGTCTTACAATGGATTATGATTTTCGAAGAGGATGATCTATATGATGAAGCTAACATCTCTATATGAACCCACAAGCTCAAGGTTATTACCTTTTTAAGGGACTTCCCTAAAGAGAAATGAAGACAGGTTCATGTGTGTTAATTATTTTTATTAATAGATCTTACAGCTTTATTAAGATTAATTATCAATCCCCCCACACCCCAAACCCCTACCCACTCACCCGAGAATTGTTGTCTGAGTTTAATTTCTAGGCTGCTTCTATTATTTGATATTATTCCATAAATTTGATTGTTTAAGAAGTCGAAATAATTAATTGATTAATTTTTTTAATTGAGTTAGATTTTGCTACAATAATTTTTGGTGCTTATATTGATAGATGCAATCTATTAACTATACACGATTAACGTATATATCCTACGTACAACGGTGTGCTTACGTGTAGGGTACAGATTGATTTTGGGCAGTTAAAGCACCAATAATTGTTATAACATAATTGCACCTTTTTTAATCAAGAAAAGAGAAAAAAAAATTAATGAGCATGGCTATCTACTTCAATATATAATGTAAAACAGGTTCTCTTTAAACGACCATTTGGTCTTTTGATGGAAAATTTAATTATTAACTTTTAAAAAGAAAAAAAGAAAGAAAGATCAGAATTATTATTATTATTATTATTATTATTATTATTATTATTATTATTATTATTATTATTATTACAA
>MVGT01004145.1:1196382-1218366 GCA_002174775.1 Macleaya cordata | reverse complement strand
TAATGACAAAAAAAAATTGTACAGCGCAATGGCACCCATACCTACCGACTATTTAGTTTTACAAAATAATTTGTGAGTTATAAAGAATCATCAACACAATCAAAGAATGATAGTCAATTTTACAAAATCGACATGCCATTTATAAATCTGAACTGTCGGATCTAGAACTCATAAGCCATTTTATAAAATGGTGCGTGGAAGCCATAAAATTTGTTATCAAGATATATGCCCTTTCTTTATTATTATTATTATTATTATTATTATTATTATTATTATTATATATTTTCTCTTTTTTTTTTAACAAAAACTAGTTAAAATGATAACTAGGGTTGAATTGTTGGGTTGTACAGCTAGCTACTTGCCTACTTGTAACCATAGTCACGAGCTAGAAGCAGAGCAGGTCTCAATAGTTTTTGACTTTGGAAGCATGGAAAGTGAAAGAAGCTTAAATTTGGTTCACCTAAAGGCTACTTAATTCACATGTAATGAAAACAAGAGTAACCGACAATGAAAGCAAGTAATAGCCCTCCTCTAATGCCAACTATATACTTCATATGCATGCCCTTTCGTTCAAGTACATGCAATTCTCTCTCTGCCTTCTCTCGTGCACCCCCTCAACCCCTAAATTTGAGGCGTAGGGTTTGCCATGTGGCACATTTACAGATCCACACGTGGTAAAATTGTACTCGTCACGGCCCCGCATAACTTTCAAAGCTCTTTTTGTATTTAGATATCTTTATACCTTACGTTTCTGTATAATATAAGGGTTTGGATCCTCTAAGTTTTGACAATATATATATATATCGATCTTTCGATATTAGGTATTTCTATCAAATCTCGACGTCCTTAGAATTCGACCCTTCGAATCTATTTATGGGCATTTTTTTAAAAGGTGAATTTATTTTTATGATATCAATAGCTCTATACTAACAGGACTCGAGTCTCGGTCTAAACTATCAACCACATCAAACATTACCAACTTAACCAATTGGTTAATTATGTTCAACGATTCGTAAATTGTCGACTTAAACGGGGGTGGGGGTTGTTTGGGGGTGCAAGAACACAAAAGAAAAGAATTCCATGAAGTTCCAATTCCTGTCATTTGCTTAGGTTTTTATTCTGATATCGTACTTGGGTGAGTTGTCGGTGCCTGCTTGCATATGCTCCACAGGTGCCTTTTATAACTATTCACTTCTCTAACTCTTCCGAGTCAAAAAGATCAACTCATTACATGATTAAATGGTTACCCACCGTCTGATCTGTTATTAGGTTTTGTCCAAATCGATCAGGTAAACTGTCCATCGTTTTTTCAACAATCCAAGCATAGGCCAAAAAAGAAGCATGGCCCTAGAAAACCCAAATGAGACAGAAATGCCTAACATCCCAACTGATCTCTATATACTTCAAAAAGTATGGTTAGTAGAACCTAGAGAGAGTGAACTATGATGTGACTCTTTTTCATTGAGTACGGCGCCTAATATGCAAAAAAGACATATTAAGTATACTGCTACGTCATTGAGTCACTCATACTCATGCTCTTTTTCAATACGCATGTTCTTTTTCAATCGGGATAGCATTACTCTATTCAATCTACTCAGCATGAAATCTCGACATGATATGATGATATATAGTACATGATATGTGATATGACATCTATGGTTTTCCATTATTCCATTGATGGCCTAATCCAATCTTATCCGACCTAAAAGTAAGATGAATTATTATTTATTTAACGTCAACAGAGAAGTTAAAATGAAAGTCTAATTAATAGATAATTTCATCTACACAATAAACTTTGTTCTTATTTTTGTAAAAGGAAAAACATACAATGTCCTGAAACTTATTTGGTCTCGCTATGATACAACTATAGGATCTTCACACATTTATTCTCCGTGTATTATCTACGTGAACACCCTACAGGTGTGCACTCTGACCGAACTAAGTTCAAGTGCAAGAATTTATATTCTTTGGAAAAAAAATCTAAGTAAAGATTATTGTTTATTTAATGTTAGAGTTGTTTAAGTTCAAATAAAATAATGTACTTGAGCTTGTATAGTGGTGGCGATCAAATCTTCGAATGCCAAGTGTTTGACTTTGACTTCAATAATCATTACCGTTGTAAAAAGATAACGCTCCAGCTTTAGAACCTTGCTTCCACTCCCGTTATGCTTCGGGTTACTTCGTTTTTGACAAAAACTTTACAACGTAACGTGACCCTTGATTTTAACATCCAATGAATGAAAATCCATTGATAAATGAATTTACTGATATCATAAATAAAAGAGTTACCTCAGTAAATTATGACCGTTAAAAAATGGAAATCAAGGATCAGAAAATTTTCTAGGTTAAAATTTTATTAGCAACATATCAGGTCCTCCTTTTTTTTTTTTAAATAGAGTTGAATTTAACATTTTTTTTAAGAGAATTTAGGTGAGTTGTCTGTGTCTATTGTTGCATACGCTCCACAAGTTTTTTTTTTTTTTTAAGTATTCACTTCTCGAACTCTTTCAAGTCAAAAAAAATCAATTTCCATGATTGAATGATTTCCCACCATCCGATCTTTTATGATCTTTTTGATTTTGTTAAAATCAGCTGGTAAACTGTCCATTGTTTAGTCAATAATTTGGACGGCTGTTAGTTGATCACCTAGGCTGACTTTTGACCACGAAGAACTTCTGGGTGGTTGCTGTAAGAATTCTATTGGTTTGGGATACTGATCATTGTGCAGCTCATGTTTTGATTTAGTATTTTCTTTTGATAATCGAAAATTTTATTAGGAAAATCAAACGGCAAAAAAATGATTTAATAAATACTATATTTTTTATTTTTAAACTATTTTGGAAAACAAATTTTGTTTAGCAGGAAGCTTCCAAATAAGTCAGTACTTACAAAGTACAAACATGGAATTTGACTCAGCTCCCCACACAAAATTTATTAAAGAAGAAAAAAAAATGAAAAGAAAGAAAGATAGATAGATAGAAAATAGGAGGCACATTTGAAACGACTTCATTTGAAAAAGATATACATATATTGGTATTGTTTAGTATTTTTTTTTAAAGTATTGTAATTGAGGAGGGATATTGCAACATACTTTATTGTGATATTATTGCTACATATTTTTTATGGGGTCCACATAAAGATGATTCGAAGGCTACTTTTTCTGTGAGGATATTCTCCTCATCATGTAGATCATCATATTCGAAAATCAATCTATTCTAAAAGTTCTAACACCTTCAAATCAGCCTATGAAAAATTGACAAATTTTAGACATTTTTTAGACTGTTGATTTCTTTTAATTTCCGATAAATTTTTGATGTGGTTAGAACTTTTAGAAGTGGAATATGATGATCTACATGATGAAGAGAATATCTCCACAATAAAAAATTAGCTCTCGAACTATCTTCTTGTGGGCCCCATAAAAATATGTTGCAATAATGTCGTAATGAGGTACGTTGCAATATTCCTGACTATGTAAGAAGAAATCATATTTAATAATTTGGTATGAATAAACATGGGCGGAGCCACATTAGGCCCCCCAGCCTTAGGACTCCCTAGTCCCTTCTTAATTAGATGTTACAAATACTTATAAGTAAAGAAAAAAATTATAATTTAATGATCCCTTGAAATATTGCTTAATTTACCACCTCTAGGCCGACAGGTGTTAGTTATGGTTCCTGTTTGCTTCATAGTTTCCGGAGGACACCTCGAGCGGGACGCATGAGCCACGCATCTAAACCCCGAAGGGGCCAGAGAGCCAATGTACTTCCTGCGCCAACAACTGTCTTCTCGTCTAGGTTCAATCGCTAGTTCGTACATACATCGTTTTCGAAAATAATTTTGGGACCGGACTAAAAATTTATCTAACTAGACATACTGAAGTAGAAGTTTCCGTTCAATATCTTTTATGATGTGTGGGCCTTAAAAATACACAATAAAATGTTAATTTGAACTGCCACCTTAATCTGTCTAATTAGACAGATTATTAGGTCGGTCTCAACAGTACAATTGCATCGTTTTTGGCAATATAGGGTATTGGTTTCAGGTTCAGGGGCAGAGCTAGAATTTTATAGTTGTAGAGGCCAAAGTGTTAAAAAAAATTAGACAGTGGCCAATAAATAAAATTAATCAAGTTTTATATATAATAGTACTAAAAATTCAGAGGGAGTACATTGAGGCTAGGAGTACCACGCCCATTCAGGTCTGATGGTTCCTCCGCCCCTGGTTAGCTAGGCTCACTAATTTCATAGTAGGAGCCTAGGAGGTGATGTTTTCCTTTTCAAACTGAAGGGAAGTAAAGGCATGTTAATGGACTGGGCGTAGGCCAAAATATAAGAAGCCAGGTCCAATGGCCCTCAAACCCAAATGAAAATAGGGAGACCTAACGATCAACTGATCTCTAAGTAGTTCAAGGATCAAGATCAAATGAATGTTCATTCTCTTTTTGCTGAACAAAGATATATGTCTAGCCTCTCGGTGTCTAATGATCAAGTGAAAGATAAATTGTTTAGTTCGGAGTCTTCTCGTAAAAGTGGGCGGAGGGTTTTTTATTATTTAGGGCATGATCGAATCACATGCAATGTCATTGTAATTTCATATATCTTGCCATGATGGCTCGTTCACTTATGTGACTCCTTTTTTATTGAGCCCGTGGAATGGCATCTATGATTTTCAATGATTCCATATCCTTGATACGGCTTAATCCAACATGATCCAACAACGACTTAAATAAGAGTTATTGTTTATTTAATGAGACGAGAGCAATTAAAAATGAAAGTCTACACAATTAATTTGTTCTTGTTTTTGTAGAAGGAAAAAAGATATAATGCTCGAAAGCCTTCATGCATTAATACTCCATGTAATAATTGTTGGCACTCAGGCGGAACTAAATCCAGGCGCAAGAATTTGAGATTAAAAGAAAAAAAAAAATGAAGAAGTAAGAAGAATTATGTGTAGGCCCATACATGTTGTTGGTTTTGGCTTTCAAAAACCAAGATTGGCCAATCTTGCTAACCTTGCTCGCATTAGGTGGCATTTGATTCAAAACCCAGACTCTCTCTGGGCAAAGATAGTCAAAGCCAAGTATTACCCAAATTCTCCCTCCCACCTCTCTCAGTCCATAGCTAGGCAGGGTTCCTGTAGCTGGACTTGCCTAAAGAAAGGCCTTGCCAACATCAAAGATAATTTTATCTGGGATGTTGAAGATGGTACCCAGATAAATATCTGGGCAGAAAATTGGATTCCTGATTTAGATCGACCACCAACTCCAACGTTAGGTATCACTACCTTGGGCATTGAGTATGTTTCTCAACTCTTACTCTAATACTGGCATATGGAAGAACCCCAACATTATTCATACTCTTTTCCCCCCTAATATTTGCGATAAAATTCATACTCTATGCATCAAAAATTGAACAACCATGACCACTCTACTTTGTCTTTATCTGAGAACAAAACATGGGATAAAATTTGGGGGCTTAACACTATCCCTCGTATCCAAATGTCCGTCTGGAAGCTTTATAATCATATTCTACCCATTAAGGATTTCTTGAGTAGGATTTTGCAAAATAATGATTCTTTGTGCCTCCTTTGTGAATGCAAAAATGAAACTGTTTTTCACTTATTTTTAGAGTGCTCTTTAACTAGAGCTGTTTGGTTCTTGTTTCCTCAGTCCATTCACATCCATCTTCATATTCATTTAACTATAAAGGAATGGGTGAATACTTGGTTTGTGACTGGTAATGGTATAGACAGAAACAATAATAAATGGGTTGTCAAATGCTCAACCATATGTTGGCATATTTGGAAGGTTAGATGCACTGATGTATTTGAACCAACATCCCAAAACCATAAAGATGTTGCATCCTCAATCGTTCCTTGTCTCAACAGCATTATTCAATACACAAAACCTAATCCTCTAAACCAAATAGCCATTAATTTTGTGAATAACCCGAATTGGACTGCTGCTCCTATTGATACAGTTAAAATGAATTATGATGCTTCCTTCATTAGGTCTAATACAAGAGTGGGTCTTGGCTTTATGTATCGTGATCATGCAGGAAGTTGCAAGGGCGCAAGATCAGTAAGTGATAGGGAAAGATCAGCTGAAGAATCTGAAGGGCTAGCTCTTTTGAGAGCTATGTAATGGGCGATTTCTCTACATCTTTAGAGGGTCATTTTTAAAGGTGACTGCTAGGTTATAACAGAGTATCTCACGAGCGGCCATGGAAAAATTGGATGGAGAACTAAAAATGTGCTGAAAGAAGTTAAATCCCTATCCAATTCTTTTGCTACTATTGTATATGTTTATGTGAATAGGTGTGCTAATAATAAGGCGGCTGACATCTTAGCGAAAAAAACTAGGATGCAAGATGTGGATGATACTTGGGATAACCAGGCTCCAGCTTTCATCTTTGATATTTTGAACATGGACTCTGTAAATGTTACTTTGGCTTTGGCCTAACTTCTAATATATTCTGCTGTTATAAAAAAAAAAAAAAAAAAGAATTATTATTTATTTAATGTTAGAATTATTCTAGAATAAATAAAATAAATTATATTTTTTATAGTTCTCCCAAAAGGGGGAAAGTATAGAAGTAGAAAAGAAAAACCAAAATAAATATAGAATCATAGACCACAACCAAAAATATTTCACACGTGCAAAATGTGAATGTAACAGTTAAAGGAAGCAGATATGTAAGGCTGTGTTTGATAGCATTTGAATTTCAAGAAATTGGGTTAGTTTCACATAAACAACACATTCTGCAGTTTGTTTGTATTACAATTCCAAGGAACTAGGAACCCACTCACTTAAAAGCATAGCTAATAGTTAGTTTTCAATATATTTCCATAGAATAGGCTTCTTTGACCCCCAAGGAATATAATTCCGTGGAATAGGTAGAAATGAACATATTTCCGCAAAACACACTTCTTTGCCATCAAACACAGTCTAAGTTATTTTCAGCAAAATTGCAAGTATACATATGTTTATAACATATATTGTCTACAAAGAAAACTTCAACCAGTAAAGATAGAAATCTGACCTAATGATAAATGCTAGAGCCTGTGTGAAGTTTCAAAAACATCTTATGCAACGTACAAGTTTTCAACACTACTAAAATGAGGCAATTCAGAGAAATGGTTCTAATATATGCTGATTTTGACATAGGTGCTGAACAAATTAACAGAGATCTGACAAAATTCACAAAAGCCTGGAGAATGCAGGGTCAGAAAATTGTAGTTGTTCTTCGAAAATCATGAGAAATACTACGAGCGATGAAGTGACGAACAATGTTAAATTGACAGAGATTTACTGGGGTTTAAAAATAGAGCGGAACCACAAGCAGAATTTACAGCTTTAGGGGAAAAAATGTAGTGACCTCAAATGCTCACAGTTATGGGGTAATAAAGCGAGCACATTTTCCAAGACAAACAATAGGTTTAATGAGGAAATTAACAAAGATTGATGAGATGGAGAATATGTTCATCAGGCATAAGAATGAGATCTGGAATATAAAGAGAAAAATGAAGAAAGAAATGCTAGGGCAGCATCCAATCGCCTCCCCTAGTACATGGAAAGAGAAAAAGGAAAGAATAAATAAACAAGGATACATCATATATGTATAACTCTTTTACACTAGTATACTGTATACCTTATCAACAAGTAACAATAAATGATCAAAGAATAAGACAAGAGACTTGTATTCTGTTGCTTTTTCTTCACTATCTAATTGTTTCTTGAAAAAGAAAACGATGAAACGGTAGACTTGCAATGAAGGTAGGCGATTGGAACACTATTATTGACTCAGTCTCCGAGAAAAAGTCTGCCTCACTACCAAATTATGTGTTGTGTGAGTGTGCGCGTGTTATTTTTTAAATACAACAGAGACTATACATTCATGATAGGTACCTCGAACATTAATAAAAATACTACAAAATCTATAGTGAGTTAATCACATCAAACTTGACAACGAACTGATAATTCTTGCACGGCAAATCACAAAAGCAGTACAAAATGACTGAATGATTCACATAACATAATTATCACATGCATTAGATTATCATTATGAAAGCAATGCTACTTTTCTATAATTACCATCAACTATTTCTCCGATATATAGCAGTAACTGGATAGGTATATATGCAGAAATCTCTAAGGTATCTTATTTTTGTGGAACCAATTGCAATGTCAATATATATTTATATTCAACTAGTATAAACCATTCCAGTTATTTGGAAGTTCAAGAAAATGCCCCAGACAGAAATTGTTCTTTTATTTAAAGACAATGATGCTATAGACTTTAGAGCAAGAGAAAAATAAAGCCAACAATCCCAATGAGTATACGGCTATGAAAAAGTATATTTTTAATTAAACTAAACTCTTACTGAGCCAAGGCAGTCATTCAACTGAAGCTACGAGCTTGCACCATAAACATTAATCCTCTGATCGATCTGTACTCTGCAACTTGGGCAACTAGCTTTACCCTTCTTGCCATAATCCTCGCTGCAATTGGCACACAGAACTTGATGGGCACAAGGCAGGAAAACAACTGAAACCTCATCTTTCATACATATTAAGCATTCCCTGTCATAGTTTGTTTCTTTCTCAGACGAATCTAGCAGTTTACTTAGGTCATGAAGAACCCTTGCATTTGCCTCTCTCTGTGTTTTCGCCATCTCAGACTCTCCAGTGGACAAAGCATTTGTTGGGTGATTAACCTGAATGGCTTCCACAGATGCCCTGAGACGGAGGAGTTCCTGTTCCAGTCTCTGGATGTCATCCTTATGGCGCTGGAAGTCTATCTCTGTCTTGCGACGCAAAGCCTCCTGCTTACCTTTGACACTGACCTCAATCGATTCCTTGGATCTCCGTTCCTCCTCCACCTGTGCGATGGCCAGCTCTTTAGCCTTCAGTTCCTGCCTCCACTTTACCTGTAATGAGGAAATTAAATAAAAACCAGCAAACGAAAGTTCAATATTTCAATCCGTTCATTTTCTTTTCTTTGGAGCCTCATGTGAAGGATAGGGAAAAAAAAAAGTAAAGCATAATGCTATATTCTATTCAACACACCTCAGTTTCCTTCCGAGACTCCTTGATTTGAAGCAATTGTTGCTGTAGCTGAGAAATCTTCTGTTTTTCCTCTGCAACCTCCTGCTGCAATTTAGTTTTCTGTTTCTCCCAAGCCAGAAGCCTCTTGAGGCATTTTTTCTCCCTCTTTGCAACCTCCAAACAGGTTGTTACAGACTCGGACGCACTCAGCTTGGAAGCTTCCATTTCTGCTCTGATCTCTGCATTCTCATTCTCAAGACGTCTCACAGCTGCATTTGCACGGTCAACTTGACCGCTTGCCTTCCTCAAGGCATTCTCCATCTCAGATAGCTTCTTCATGGTAGTGTCCTCCAAAGTCTGCTTTCCCTTCTTCAGCCGCTGAGTCTCCTCCCTCTCCATCCTTAACATCTTAAGCTCTGTGAGATCAAGACTGAGCTTTCTAGCAGCTTGCATTGCTTTCTGGTGTGCCCATTCTTTACGATCTTTCACTTGTCCCTCTAGCTCCCTAATCTGATGGGCCAGATTTAATATCATCTCACCTTTTGAATCAATTCCACCATCAGGTTTATCATCAAGACTTAAGTTACCCAAGCTGCTCAACACTGAGCTCACCACATCCGAGTTCTGAGAGTCCCGGGGCTCTTCATATTTCTCCGGGGGAAATTCTGATCCCGATGGGATCCCCGAGGGTGATTCTCCAATTGACAAAGAGCTCGGACACTGTGATGGTACCACACTCGGTTTCGAGCTTGCTCGAAACCCCGCCGCAAACATAGTGACATTCCTTTGCAAAAGGGACTTCATTGATGGTGTGAGATTGAATCTCTTAGGACACTCAACTTCTCTCATCATTGTAGGATCAAACGACGACGACAAAGGCCCATTCACTGGAAAATCACAAACCTCTCCACCTCCAAATCCCCAACCACCATGAAACCTACATAACCCAGGGGCAATCCCAATTGGATTTGTATTAACATCATCACCATTTCCAGTAGTAGGAGTAGTAGAATTACTAGATGAAGGCAAAACAGGTATCTCCATGGTACTCGCTCGGCCTACATGGAGATCACTCATGAGGAGACACCACATTGCATCTCCTTTACTCAAATTTGGTCTAACTTGCTGAAGCAAGCAAACCATTCCTGCAAGAGAGTACTCCTCCAAATGCCTTAAATCCAAGAAAACCGATTCGGGTTCCTCGGAATTCACATTACTACTGTTTATATAAGTAAGTGAATTTTGTAGAATATTTGTTAAAACATCCATTGGTCCATAACAATGCCCATTACGTAATATTGCTTTTTGGGCAAGCTCTTCATCATACCCAAGACTAATAAGTTTGCTGATCGCCTCACTATATAAAAATTCAAGATTCTTCAACAGTAATTCCTCTAATTGATCTTCAGTACAGTAACCCCAACCACTCTCATCGAAATTAGGGTTAGGGTTTCTGTTTTGTTCACCATCATAAGCATTCAAATGATAATCCGATGGTCTTAAAGTTAATTCAGGAAATGATGAATGGGTTCCGATTTTATCCACCAATGGGTTATTATCCGAATCGGATTTTAATGATCGGAGCTTACGGTGATTGCGGAGATGCTTTTCTCGCACAGTACAACCCATTATAGAAAAAACAGAATCAAACCCAAGAACCCTAGAAGAACCAGAAATTGAACTTTAGAAATGAAAAAAAAAAAAAAAAAGCTGAAACAATCAGATGTTATTGAAACTTGTAGAAAGATAAAACAAATAAATCAAATAAGATTTCGATAGAAAAATTACCGATTAGAGATGTATAGATATGGAGACCTCGTCTGATTTTGTTACTGGAGTTGCAGAGATATAAAGTAAGTAGGAGAGAGAGACAGAGAGAGAGAGAGAGAGAGAGAGAGAGAGGGATTTTAGAGAGCTACAGAGAGTAGGTAAGAGAGAGAGGATTTTAGAGAGAGAGAGGGGATTTTATAGATGCCACTTTGCCAAATGAGCCATAAATCCCCATCCGAGACGTCCTCCATTGGGTGGGTTGGCACAAATCTCTAGGTGCAGGTAACGGCTTGAAACCAATGTAAAACGCGATGAGCTGTATTTCTCTTTACAATGTAGGTCTGAAAATTTTTGTTCTTAAAGGAGGTTGAAACGTGGAGTCTGACCTCCACCATTTATTGTGTATTTGTAGACTCCACACATACACAATGAATAGTGGATGTTAGGCTCCAGCTCAATCTGTCTAGCTAGACAGATGAATGGGCCGATCCCAACATCATTTTCTTTAAAGTAAATGATCCCATTTATTATTGCAACGAGTGATTACCTGTATTGTGTTTTGGATGGTACAATGGCTTTAGGTAAATTTTCAAAATTTTCCTTATCTAACCATGATTTTTCCATCTTCCGAATAAGAATTTTGTTATTTTTATAGATGATACTATTGTTTTCCTTAATGCCAAATGGGTTTGTTTATTTGATCCTAATGAGTATTTTCAGATGCTTCGAAGCAGTTTCAAGTCTGAAGATCAATCAACAGAAAACAAATTGGTGAAAGTTGGCAATGTTTCAAAAGGTGATAACTCGTTAAATACTATCTCAAGGGTTTGCTGGTCGATCGGTTTACTTTTTTTTTTTCTTTTTTGAAGATCCTGCAACAATTATTTTTTTTCTCGAGAGAGAGATCCTTTATGGTTCAAAACTTGTAATTTCTCATGGGATCACCTAGTTCTAGTTGGATGGAATCAAGAAGTGTATATACATTTGGAGGTCTTGGCATGCACGCATACACAATTTCAGATCTGTGAGAACAATTACTTTCTGAATTTTTACCGAGAGTTGTCAATATTATATATCTTATAATTAAAGGGGGTGGCCGTGGTGGGGGTGGTGATATTTCAGAATTTTCTTCTTGGGGGACTAGCTAGGTTGTGTTGATCTGGTTATTAAGCACTTCTATATATATGTAATAACTTCGAAATAAAAGTTTCAAAATAAAAGTTTCATTTCAAAAGATGGTAAATTAACTCTGCTCGTTAAGTAGTGGTAATGATGGTAGAGATATAAAAAGTGTGTTATTTTTGTTAATTATTATGCGCATAAGACATAGTCCATGCTTGGTATGCAGGAAAAATTCGCATCTGCAATTATATTCTTGGTCAAATTGATAAATCAGCAACTTGGTATGGTATTCATCTGCTAGTTAAGATACCTATAGCCCTGTTTGTCCATGTAAACTACCACTATTACAGCTGTAGTAATTTGTATTCTGTAAATTTTCTCTGCATACCAAGTAGGGCCATCAAAAACTCAAGGCTGAGGTGTGAGTATTTATTTACTAAAGAAGGCGCGTATTAATTTTGCGGGTGTACTAGAAAACATAAATCGCATACAAATACATGTATGTTTTTTCTGAAATACCCACGCAATTCATTTATACGTCTAAAAAAACTCGCAATCAAAACACACCATAAATCTCATGGATAGTTTCCTCCAAAGCTGTAAATATTACTGCTGACAGGTTGTGCTGCTAAGTTTTGCATGCATGAGAATTTTATTAAATTAGGTGATTTTATATCTATCTTTCTTTCTTTGGCCGACTTATAAATCTTTTCAATAAAATGTTTTTTTTGTTTAATCCGACTTTCAATATTATTATATTAATAATATTTTTAATAAAATGTTTGACTCGATATAATTTGAAGAAGTAAGGATCTCACATGCATGTTAAATCGATTTTCTGATCTCTAAGAGCACCCGAATAATTTCTAGGATAGTGCAGTTCTCCTTGACACATTACTGACTAAGAATCGGAAAACTTTATCGCTAAATGCTCTAAGAGGCCCAGATATCCAGATTACCAAAAAAAAAATCGATTCTCTCTCTTCTCAGCGAAGAAAAAATATTGGTGATTAAGAGAATTGTCCCACATGGGATATGAGAGCCTAGCAAACCCAATATATATATAATAATCATAGGCTACTCTACTTACTGCCAATTGGTTTTGAGTTGGAAGCCCACATGTATCAGAGTGCAGGCCCACACGTGATAGGCCCAACGGCCACACTCTCCACCATCCAAAAAGAGTTCCACGTGTTAGGCGCAAAAGAACCTCGTGAGGGAGCGTGATGAGAATAGTCCTACATGGGATATGAGAGCCTAAGAAACTTAATATATAATGATCTTGGGTCACACTACTAATTACCAATTGGTTTTGAGTTGGATGCTCACAAACTTAATAGGTGGCTCATCTTTTCTTGCATTACCCTTTCACTTGGAGCTTCTAGTGCTTCTTGTTTTCTCTTCTCTGGTTGGTTGATTTGCATATGTGCAATGCGAGTTTGTTGGATTCCTACTACATAATTGTTGAGAATAGTTCTACATGAGATATGAGAGTCTAGCAAACTCAATATATAATGATTCTTGCAAACAACTGCTTGCTCGATTGGTTTGCATCCCTCCCATAACTTGAGAGGTCTTGGGTTCAAGACTTATTGGTTGTGGAATTACCATTAAGTTTGACCCATATAATGTGTTATATATATATATAGGCAAATATTTTTAAATAAACTGCGTTCATTGTTGGTGGTAGCCTTTATTGCACCCGTTAGTAGTGGCCTTCTTTGTGCCTGTGGTGGCGGTAGCCTTTCTTGCACCCTTTGGTGGTGGCTTTCTCTGCATTCATCTTGGTAACGATGTTGATGGCAGTTTCTACGCTTTTCACACGTTGATTACAGTGTATCTATGCCATATTATAACTTGAGCATTAGTCCCCTCCTATCAATATATATATATATGATGATTCTGGACCACTATACTCATTGCCAATTAATTTTGAATTGGATGCCCATAAACTTAATAATAATAATTTAGTTGTGATTTAGAGGGAAATGAAGATAGGAGGTTTTATAAGATAAGATTTTATCAACGATGAATGAATCACGTGGAGTTGTGCATGCATGCGCATGCATGGACTTTGTGCATGCACTTTGGTGACGTGCAGTGTTAGTGTACATATAGATGATCTATTGGTTGATATTGATTTAAATGATGAAAGATGATCGTCACAAAAAAAAATCAGTCATGGCGAATCATCATGTAGTGACCCAACTGGCAGTGAGTGTACCAAAATAAATTTATTTAAAAGGAATATAATTTTTTGTCGGAAAAAAACAGGACATATTTCGTAACCGAAAAAAAGTTGAGGAGGTTGTTACAACTCTATGCACTATATATAGCAACGGCGGAGCCCCTTTAATATAATTAAGATACGCGTATGATACGTAGTTTAATTATACAAACTCCCAATACCTTTTATTATATCTGCCATCTCCATAAACAAACCCTTAATTACCTAATTTTTTTTATCAGACTTAATTAACTAATTAACAACGCATTGATTTTTAGCGATTGGATTTGTGCTTTTCTTTCTCTTTTTTCTTTTTCTTCTTTTTTTCTTTCTTTCATTTGATTAATTCGTACATAAGTTTAGGTTATGGTGGTGAATCAAAATTATTCAAATGTGGGTTTAGGAATTAGGGTTGAAATAATCTCTACTTTAGGTTGGGCTTGAATTGAGATTCAGTGTTTGAATTTAAGTTGGGTTGGACTTGAGTTGAATGGGAAATTATATTGACTGGGCACCAAAAATGTGGTGGTAGGAGACTGCCATCGAACTTTAGGGCTGTGCTTTTAAAATTTCCAATGGTTTTGGCCAAATCCCATATATATTGGGCTTAGTGATGATTAACCCAACTCGAGATTGGGTTCAATTTGGTTGGAAATTGATAGATTAGGTTGGGGTTGGGTTAAGTAAGTTATTGAAGCTTTGATTGGACTTAGGTTGCTATCAAATATTAGGGAGATTTTGTTGGCACTCTTTTCACGCAAACGAATTCGACCATCACAAAATCCCTTCAAAACTTAAACGGTGGGTTTTGGTCCAACATTTTTTAGGAGCATGAGTGAGAGATAAAAAGAAGAAGAAGAAGATACGAAGGAGGAAAAGAGAGAAAATTTCTAGCCCGCCAAAACAAAGAAGCGAAAGAAAACCCTAGTTATGTAATCATTTTTTATTTTAAGGTTTTTTTGTAAAAATGGTGATGATATGTTTTAGTTGTAGAATCAAATCTCATAAAAATACTTTTATTAACATTTCCAATAGTTTAAAATAAATACATTTTGAGTTTTCGATAGATTTTTTTTTTCGTTTTTCTTTTTGTGATCGAAGACTTTTTAAGAAATTATCTCGGTAAAAATTGTTATAAATTGGCTAATACTGATAGAAGTAGATGCGAAGGAACCGATTTCATTCCTAGTCAAGTATCATCACTTATCAATAATTCATTCTATCTTTTGTATAAATTATCTATACTATTATATAAAGGGAATACCCCTTCCAGATAGTTATTTCGTTGGATGGCCTGACTTTTTATCAAATGCCAAAACTTACCCTTGCATTGAATGAAAAATAATTTTATTTTGAGATTTTTAATTTATCTAAAGAGGGTATATTATTGTCAATACATTGCACATGTGTCTTTGGCCCAACTGTTGTGTACCCCTCCTATGACTTGGGAGGTCTTGGGATCAAAACTCTTGGCTAGTGGTTTGCTATTAGCTTATCCCATGTAATAGTTATGATAGTCCTACGGTGGCGGTTATGATAGCCCCTACGGTGGCAGTTACAATGGCAGTATTTGAGCTTCTCACTCGTCTTTCATGATGTATCTGTGCCTCCTTAAATATGTATCTTGAGCATTAGTCTCCTTAAAAAAAAATTACGTTGAGATCTTCAATCACCCACCAATTCATCAGTTGTTTCAGTTTTTTAAACTACTCTATTGTAAATTAAGTTTTACATTTATACCCTTTAGTTTTATAAAAATGTTTGTGTTTAAGTGTAAAAATATATTTAAATATGGGTATTTTTGTATATTTGTCTTAATGAGATAGTTACAACTAATTTTGTTTCCTAATAAATTTCCCATGTTACTATAGAGAATCCAAATAAAAATGGATTCTTGATTACAGAATCACATAACAAACTAAAAGACAAGGAATGAAGTTGAAAATGGTGGTAGAATTATACGAGTGTTAGATCCATAAAACAATCTTAAATTATCTCTTCTTTTGGATTCCCACTCAAATTATTAAAAAAAAATACTGATGCAAGTGTGTAACTCTCTCTATCTAAGAAGAGGTATTTTCTTTATAAATCTAGATGTTTTAGTAGACCTAATTGCTATATATATTTTTTATTTTTTTTAGGATGAGGTATTTCTTTTATAAATCTAGATGTTTNACCATAAATCTCATGGATAGTTTCCTCCAAAGCTGTAAATATTACTGCTGACAGGTTGTGCTGCTAAGTTTTGCATGCATGAGAATTTTATTAAATTAGGTGATTTTATATCTATCTTTCTTTCTTTGGCCGACTTATAAATCTTTTCAATAAAATGTTTTTTTTGTTTAATCCGACTTTCAATATTATTATATTAATAATATTTTTAATAAAATGTTTGACTCGATATAATTTGAAGAAGTAAGGATCTCACATGCATGTTAAATCGATTTTCTGATCTCTAAGAGCACCCGAATAATTTCTAGGATAGTGCAGTTCTCCTTGACACATTACTGACTAAGAATCGGAAAACTTTATCGCTAAATGCTCTAAGAGGCCCAGATATCCAGATTACCAAAAAAAAAATCGATTCTCTCTCTTCTCAGCGAAGAAAAAATATTGGTGATTAAGAGAATTGTCCCACATGGGATATGAGAGCCTAGCAAACCCAATATATATATAATAATCATAGGCTACTCTACTTACTGCCAATTGGTTTTGAGTTGGAAGCCCACATGTATCAGAGTGCAGGCCCACACGTGATAGGCCCAACGGCCACACTCTCCACCATCCAAAAAGAGTTCCACGTGTTAGGCGCAAAAGAACCTCGTGAGGGAGCGTGATGAGAATAGTCCTACATGGGATATGAGAGCCTAAGAAACTTAATATATAATGATCTTGGGTCACACTACTAATTACCAATTGGTTTTGAGTTGGATGCTCACAAACTTAATAGGTGGCTCATCTTTTCTTGCATTACCCTTTCACTTGGAGCTTCTAGTGCTTCTTGTTTTCTCTTCTCTGGTTGGTTGATTTGCATATGTGCAATGCGAGTTTGTTGGATTCCTACTACATAATTGTTGAGAATAGTTCTACATGAGATATGAGAGTCTAGCAAACTCAATATATAATGATTCTTGCAAACAACTGCTTGCTCGATTGGTTTGCATCCCTCCCATAACTTGAGAGGTCTTGGGTTCAAGACTTATTGGTTGTGGAATTACCATTAAGTTTGACCCATATAATGTGTTATATATATATATAGGCAAATATTTTTAAATAAACTGCGTTCATTGTTGGTGGTAGCCTTTATTGCACCCGTTAGTAGTGGCCTTCTTTGTGCCTGTGGTGGCGGTAGCCTTTCTTGCACCCTTTGGTGGTGGCTTTCTCTGCATTCATCTTGGTAACGATGTTGATGGCAGTTTCTACGCTTTTCACACGTTGATTACAGTGTATCTATGCCATATTATAACTTGAGCATTAGTCCCCTCCTATCAATATATATATATATGATGATTCTGGACCACTATACTCATTGCCAATTAATTTTGAATTGGATGCCCATAAACTTAATAATAATAATTTAGTTGTGATTTAGAGGGAAATGAAGATAGGAGGTTTTATAAGATAAGATTTTATCAACGATGAATGAATCACGTGGAGTTGTGCATGCATGCGCATGCATGGACTTTGTGCATGCACTTTGGTGACGTGCAGTGTTAGTGTACATATAGATGATCTATTGGTTGATATTGATTTAAATGATGAAAGATGATCGTCACAAAAAAAAATCAGTCATGGCGAATCATCATGTAGTGACCCAACTGGCAGTGAGTGTACCAAAATAAATTTATTTAAAAGGAATATAATTTTTTGTCGGAAAAAAACAGGACATATTTCGTAACCGAAAAAAAGTTGAGGAGGTTGTTACAACTCTATGCACTATATATAGCAACGGCGGAGCCCCTTTAATATAATTAAGATACGCGTATGATACGTAGTTTAATTATACAAACTCCCAATACCTTTTATTATATCTGCCATCTCCATAAACAAACCCTTAATTACCTAATTTTTTTTATCAGACTTAATTAACTAATTAACAACGCATTGATTTTTAGCGATTGGATTTGTGCTTTTCTTTCTCTTTTTTCTTTTTCTTCTTTTTTTCTTTCTTTCATTTGATTAATTCGTACATAAGTTTAGGTTATGGTGGTGAATCAAAATTATTCAAATGTGGGTTTAGGAATTAGGGTTGAAATAATCTCTACTTTAGGTTGGGCTTGAATTGAGATTCAGTGTTTGAATTTAAGTTGGGTTGGACTTGAGTTGAATGGGAAATTATATTGACTGGGCACCAAAAATGTGGTGGTAGGAGACTGCCATCGAACTTTAGGGCTGTGCTTTTAAAATTTCCAATGGTTTTGGCCAAATCCCATATATATTGGGCTTAGTGATGATTAACCCAACTCGAGATTGGGTTCAATTTGGTTGGAAATTGATAGATTAGGTTGGGGTTGGGTTAAGTAAGTTATTGAAGCTTTGATTGGACTTAGGTTGCTATCAAATATTAGGGAGATTTTGTTGGCACTCTTTTCACGCAAACGAATTCGACCATCACAAAATCCCTTCAAAACTTAAACAGTGGGTTTTGGTCCACCATTTTTTAGGAGCATGAGTGAGAGAGAAAAATAAGAAGAAAAGAAGAAGAAAAAGAGAGAAAATTTCTAGCCGGCCAAAACAAAGAAGATAAAGAAAACCCTAGCTATGTAATCATTTTTTATTTTAAAGTTTTTTTTGTAAAAATGGTGATGATATGTTTTATTTGTAGAATCAAATTTCATGAAAATACTTTTATTAACATTTCTAACTGTTTAAAATCCATACATTTTGAGTTTCGATGGATTTTTTTTCTTTTTTCTTTTTGTGATCTAGCGTGGCTCTGTAATGTCGAGTATGCTTGATATTTTTGAATGTTCGAAGACTTTTTAAGAAATTATCTCAGTAAAAATTGTTATAAATTGGAAATACTGATACAAGTAGATGCGAAGGAACCGATTTCATTCCTAGTCAAGTATCATCACTTATCAATGATTCATTCTATCTTTTGTATAAATTATTAAAAAAAATGGCACACCCAACTTATTTTCACACTCTACTTACACCCCCTTTTTGGATTGCACAAAGATGATGTAATGAGTAATATATTTTTTTTATATGGATGTTGCCCTCATCATCGATATAGATTATCCTCTAATAGAAGTAATTAACTAAAAAAGAGGGATATTGTACCATGTCTTATTGCACTACTTGTATTTGTAGGACCAACATGAAGATGATTTAAGGAATAATTTTCTGCGAGTGTATTTTTCTCATCGTGTACATCTTCATATAAAAAAAATAGCCTATTTTAAAATCTCTAACCACGTATCTTAAATCATTTCATAAAAAATAAGTAAATTTTAAGCATATTTTTTACCCGTTGATTTTTCAATAAACTTTTCATGAAGTTAGAAGTTTTAGAATTGGCTAATTCTCGAATTTTATGATCTACATAATGAAGATAACAATTTGATCGAATACGTCCCTTAAATCATATCCATGTGGTTATTATTTTGTTCCAAAAAAATAAGCAGTGCAATAATGGCACAATATTACATCATACAATATCCCTCATCATTAATTAAATCTTTTATAACCAATCAATTATAAATACTTTTTTTTTAATTTATATAATGTCGAGGGACTCAAGAATAAATTAAAAATCAACTTGGTGAAAGGTTCAAGATATAGATGTAAAACAGTTTCATCTTTATAACCAAACCATCTTTCTGTGCTAATGATGAATCTAATACTTTGAAAGTATATTTTAACAATAAAGATTTTTAACCCGACCATTTTACAAAATGGGTGTCCGATACTTATGTGGCAGTGTGGGACCTACCATCTTTCCCCTCTCAAAAGTGTTATGAGGAGTTTCCAACTTATGTGACAGTGGAATCAACCATGCCACATTAGCATCTGGCATTTGTTTTGTAAAAGAGTCAAGCGAAAAATAGCAATTTTCTTTTTTAATTACAATTAACTGAAACACGCGGACACCAAAACAACACTGGATCCGAGATGACTAATCCCATGAAGAACCTTACCACTATTAATCGAACTAATTAAAATAGTCCTTGACAGAACAAGGAATAAAAAAAAAAAAACAAAACCCATATTGATTATGATTTGATTATTGAATTACTTAGAACCGGAAGCTATTAAACAAATTAATTCAAAATCCTCTACTGAATGGGTTGGCAACGCGGTTCCACACAGCTTATATATACAAGGCAAATTAATACGTCGTGAAATTGATCAAATGATTCTAACCAACTGAGCTAACGCATTTTATGCGACGGCGGTCAAAAACTATGGGCTCCCGTATAGTAGAACCGTTGTCGAAAGAAATAATTTATTTATCGAAAGAAATTTAATTATATCACATTATTAAAACATAATTAGTTAGGTTGATTAATTTAATTAAGCTGGAGGAGGTAGCAGTATTTGCAGGTTTCATTTTGTTTATTTGACTTATTAATTTAGCATCACATGGACTACACATTCCTTGTTTGGGATTTTAATTAAATTAATAGGGTTTGACAAAGTATACTTAATTTAGCAGACTAGCTATTTATCAAATTTGTTTGAATAGAGATTTTGGTATTAGTCTCTCTTTTGACAAAAACAACATTGTTACTGCCTAATTTTTTTTCTAAAGCATACATACTGATCTGATCTCATGTAGGGCTCCCTAAATGGTTCATTGAATATAAAATTACATTCAATGACTCCACCAAAACCATCTTTTCCAATTCATTGAAACTTAGAATATTCAGCCCATGTACCCTTTGGCTTTGGGTGGACCCACTTAACCTGCTAATTTCAACTGGTTGATCAGAGATTTTATCATATGAAATCCATTAAAAGAAAACTTATCCACTTTAAGATGAATTGGACAAAAATATAAACTTCAATCCTTTTCTATAAACATCTTTATATAATAACAGTAAATGATTGCTTTAATTTTCAATGAGGGTTAGAAGTTTTAGAATGAGCTAATTTCTGAGTATGATAATCTGCATTATGATGAAAAATCTTTACAAGAAATTAGCTCTTGGATCATTTGTATTTGAGCTGAGCCCTACAGGTCAGTGAACAAAATTAGACCTTGCAACATGTTAGGGTTAGGGTCAATTTACCTTTTCAAATCCTAACTCTTACTAGTTTGACATTTTTTCATATAAAATAAGAAAATGAGTTAGGATCGACCCTAATCCTAGCAAAATTCTTAAGTAAAGGGTCAAGAATGCTTAACCCTAATCCTAACTTATTTACAAGCGGGTCGAGTTAGGATAGAGTTGCGGGTCATGGGTCAGTTTGGTAGGTCTTTACAAAATGATGTGCAGAGATACTAAGTTCCTACCATATTCATTCTTTAGTACAAAATAAAAAGTGAGTTTTGGATATGGGGAGGGATATTGCACCTTGCTTTATTGTACCACTATTGCAAATTTTTTTTTGGAACAAAGTGTTGTGCATATGGTGATGATTTAAAGACTAGTTTTCGATGATGATATTTTTTTCTCAATAAGTAGATCATCATATCCGAGAATCAGTAACCATCAAGAGGATGGCTAAGTGGTCAAGACGCTCACCTCACAAAATGGAGGTCGAGTGATCGATCCTCCTGATGGCCACTCCCACAATAAGATTTTAACTGGTTGTGTGTGGATAGGGAGGTCTGCTCACACCCTAGGGACTAGTCGGGTGCTCTAAGAGA
>MVGT01004145.1:1172014-1196249 GCA_002174775.1 Macleaya cordata | reverse complement strand
TTCCCTAGATCTCAAAAAAAAAAAAATCGAGAATTAGTCCATTCTATAAATTTGAACCTCATGAAAAGTTCATTGAAAAATCAACAGTTAAGAAAGATGCCTAAAAGTTGCCTATATTTTAACGAGATGATTTGAAGAGTTAGAAGTTCTAGAATAGGCTTATTTTCAGATATGACGATATGCACGGTGAGAACACTCTCTCAAAAAAACTAGCCCTTAGATCATCTCTATGTGCGCCCCATAAAAATAAGTGGTGCAACCTATCCTCCCCTTTGCATATATACCCTACTTATTGTGTTGTTTATTTTAATTAAGCATGTATAGTGGGTTCCTCAAACGGATCCCCAAGTTTAGGGAAACTTGAGGATTGGAGCCCTTCATTCTTCAAATCTTCCAACGTACTTTGCCTCAAATTTGAAGACGGCTAAGGGAACGAGGTCAGACCAATTCCATTTTAAGCCAAATTAAAACAGTCACGTTTCCTCTCTCTCTCTCTCCCATTTATTACAAATTTTAATCTTTAGATACTCAAATTCTGAGGTCCCCGCTAGACTTGACTCTCATCAAAACCCCAAATTCTAGAGTGGGATCCTCAGATTTAATGGAACCCTCAACCCACTGTACTTGCCCTAATAAGTTGACCATTGGAAGTATACTAAATTGCACAATATATGGGGATTAGAATCTCTCTTATTTTTGGGCTCCATCTTAACTTTATATATTATTATTGATAAATCTCTAGAAGCATTAAAACAATAATCAAGTAAAACACACCATTATCATGAATTAAGTAAATTCCTATTTAACTATAATTAAGGAAAATGATGTAATTACATTAGCAAGGAAGTCTTGGCTTTAGCCTAGATAACTATCAAGATCTTGTTCTCACTTTATATAATAGTATAGATAAACTCTATAAATGCGATGATTATGTTAAATGACATACACATTACACGACATTGTAGATAACATAGGACTGGTTCAATTGTCTACCTCACATTAAATTTATGTAAAATTCTAGATAATTCAAATTCACCGTGAATTTTCAAGTGGACCTCACAATTTGAGAACTCACCCACCATAATGCGGATTCTGTAAAATTTCGGAGAAACATTTTCTAAGACTTTTTCTTTTTGGTAACAATAAATTAGTTCGAGGAAAAGAGACAACAAAAAAAAAACCAAAAAACCAAAAAACCAAAAAAAAAAAAAGAAAAATTTTTGACTAAAGGAAAACTATTACATGAAAGAGCTAGCTAGCTAGTATACGCTCCTTGGAAATAACAAATAAGAACCCATATAAAAACGTAGAATTACGTCCGTGTCTTTTATTCCCTTTCAAGTTTCAACTTCTATCCCCCTCTTATCTTCTTCTGAAAATTAACGGTGAAATTAGTCATCCAATCACCGTTAAATCTTAGATGATTTTTATTTTTTTTAAGAAAATGATTTTGATAGTGAGACGAACATCAATATCACTAAAGATAAGCCTTTGAGTCATCTCAATTTTGACCTGATAGTCATGTGTACACTTTCTTTTGTACTTGGATCCCGACTCATTAAATTTACAATACCCCTCAAATAATGTTGAATTGCTAATCAATAAAAACAAAGGTAACCTTTAGCAACATAAACATTAGTTTAAAATGTAACATTTTAGCATTAATTATCCTTATGGGTCGGATTAATGTTAGATTGTTTGATTCTATTTCCAAAACCTTCCACCAAAAAAAAGAAAAAAATTTATAACGATTCAAAACTCAACTTTTTCAATTGAGTGAGATAAATTGCGTGTGTCATTTATCACAACTGATAATGTTTGTTGTTGTTGTTGTTGTTAATAATTTAACCGAGGTTCATTTTCGATAATATATTGAATTACTGATCTCATAACAAAGAAGCTTAGGGCCCGTTTGATTCGCGATTGGAAAACTTGTTTTCAAAAATTAATTTACACCTAAACTAATATGCATTTTGTATTACATCCAAAACTGTTTTAGGATTTCCAATAAAATCATGTATGATTTTACAAAACAAAAAAATGTTGTTTTCTTTGTTTTCAATAAAATCATTTAGAATTTTATAGTAAAGTCAAAAGAATAGTTTTAGATGTGATACAAAATGTAGTTAATTTCGATGTAAATTAGTTTTTGAAAACAAATTTTCTAATCGCGAACAAAACAGACCCTTATTTTTTCAAAAAAAAATAATAATAAAGAAAGAAAAACTCAAAAGAATCTAATAACTAGCATTAATAGGCGTAGGAATCCAACGTAAAATCGAAACTTTTAAACTTATAATATCATCACAAATGAGGAGGGATATCAACCATTCCCCCAAGGTAGTGTCGGTAGCTTTACCAATTATTATAGAATTAACTTTATTTTGCCTCCTATTTGCTATTTTTTTGTTTTTGTTTTTTTTTTTTTTGAGAGAAAGTCAGAGTGAATTTGAAAGAGTTTTGAACAGTATTAAATTGGATTAAATATGATAGTACTTGAAAACCCAAATATAAATATTTANCCAATTATTATAGAATTAACTTTATTTTGCCTCCTATTTGCTATTTTTTTATTTTTTTTGTTTTTTGAGAGAAAGTCAGAGAGAGCTCTAGAGAGAGAGAGTCAGCGAGGCCGTTCAACTATACATAAAAATAAATGCTCGAAATCCACGCCGATGCTAATTATGTATGTTTGAATATCAAGCAAATCTTTTTTGAAAAATAAAAATAATACACAAATATAATAAGCTACTATTAGTAGTAGTACTCAGATTTTGAAAATGTCCATACATTTTATTCAATTAAAATATCTTACATAACATCAATAAAACTATAAGCCATCCACGTGCCTACATCCAACCGTCAGATTTTTTACACAGATCTCGATGAAACAAAAGGATAACAACTAAAGCATCCAACGGTTCATAACTAGACCACAATATTATAAGATGAATTTTAGTTCATATTACATCAATCATTCTCATAAAAGTCAAACCTAACGGTCGATTTAATTTAGCGGGAAATTAATATTTAAGACCAAAACTTATAAAAAATCAAAATAAACACCAAACACCGCTTTGCTTGTAAGACTTCCATGTTCTACACAGCTTGCAATCAGAGCATCTTCATCAGTTTTGACTTTTTATTTGTTTTTCTTTTTTCCTTAATTCCTCTCTTTCTCTCTCTAGATTTCTCTTTCTCTCTCTAAAACACTCCCACACACAATCATGTTCATGTACATTTATATATGTGTTAAAACTCTTGTATGATCATTAAGTCTTCTTCTTCTTGAAATAATAATGGAGATGAATATTGAGAAAAAACCAGATCCATCCATGGAAATTCCTCTATATTTCAGATGTCCAATTTCAATGGAGGTAATGAAAAATCCGGTAACGATCTCGACAGGCGTCACATACGAAAGAAAAAACATCGAACAATGGTTCTTTACTTACAAAAAGAAGACGTGCCCGGCGACCATGCAAACCCTAGAGAATTTCTATCTTACTCCTAATCACACTCTCAAACGTCTCATCATCGCATGGCAAGAACGAGAATCTAAATCGGAAGATAAACCATCAACCTCGCCATGTATATCGATCAAGCACGACGAATTAGTATCGCTATTGACCAACATCGAATCTACTCCGTTTAAGGTAAATTCGTTAAAGAAACTCCGGTCGTGCATTGAATTAGGAAATGAAGTTAAATTGGATTTTGTACAATTAGGAGGGATCGAAGTACTTAGTCGAATAATCATTCAAGTTCTAATCGAAACTTCGGATTTCGTTACGTTTCGAGCTTGTGAAGAGGCTTTAGGTGTTTTGTATCAACTTCCCATATCGGACGAGGCATCGATGGATTTGTTATCAAAACCGGAATGCATGAAGTCCATGGCAATCATGCTACAACGTGGAAGCGCCGAGGCCCGGTTCCACACCGTAACCATCTTTCGAAATATGTCGAAAGTCGAATACAATTGGAATTGGGTTGTTCAAGATCAAGGAATGGATCTATTTAAATCCTTGTTAGAACTAGTATCCGATGAGATTTGTACCAAAGCAAGCTCATGTGCTCTAGATGTGTTGATTGAAATCTTGGGTAAGTCGAAAAAAACTAGGTTAAAAGCGATCGAAGCCGGTGCAATCTGCGTTCTAATCGAGCTTCTTCCCGATTCGAATAAATCAAAATGTGAGAGAATGTTGTTGATTATCAAATTGCTTTGCGAATGCGCCGAGGGAAGATTAGCCTTTGTTGATCATAAATTAGGGATTGTTGCATTGACTAAAAAATTACTACGCGTTTCAAATGTTGCAACTAAATTTGGGGTTAAGATTTTATGGTTGATTAGTAGTTTTCATCCTACAGAAAAAGTTATTGAAGATATGTTGGTGTTTGGATCGGTGAAAAAGCTTCTAGGGTTGTTGCAAATTGATGGTCGATCATCGACAAAAGATAAAGCTGTGAAGATCATCAAATTACATGGGAATTCATGGAAACAGTTTCCTTGTTTTCCTAGTGAGTTGAAGGATTATTTGAGATTAGTTCATAATTCAAATTAAAGAAAATCATAATTTTAAATATACAATATATGAATATGTTTGATTAAGAACAAATTTTGCATTAATTAGTGCAATTTTATGTGTAATTTATGTTAATTATTGTTTTTTTCTTTCAGCTTCAATGGGATTTTGTTTTTTTGTAACAAGTTATTGTGAAAAGATACATATATAGTTTTGTTTGGTTTTGTTTGGTTTTTTTTTTTTTTTTTTTTTTTGTGTGTTAATTAGTTTTTTGATATATGAGGATTAATACGAATCAAATTAGATGTGTCAATTATATATAAGCAAAACAGATTTGATTCATGGGTTATAATTAACCTGATTTAATCGGATCGGATTACAGTGTCCACCTGATTTGTTGTGCACATAGGATAGAGGGATGCTAAAGGCCGCCCCTCCGTTTTGGAGGAGGATGCCACATACACTGGCTGAGTCAAATTCACTGTCTTACTCACCGAGTTGACTTAACTCCCCCTACTTTAATTTACAAGGGTTTAGGCACATGTTCTATATCCTTTTGTGTCTCTTTTAAGATGCATTTGTATCAAGGAAGCAAATGCATTATAGGGGCGTCATTGTTATTTTTGTAGATATGGCCACTTGTATAATTTTCTAAAGGGAAACTCTAGTTCCATCTAGCCTCGTTGCACCCCTTATTTCTCAAATTGCCCCCACTTTATTGTTATCTTTTGTTTACACTCGTCTATTTGGATCACATAGAGTGTTTCAAAAGCTGATTTTTTTTTTCTCAGGATGGTCTCCTCAACTTGTAGATCAGACTCATAATAATTCATATCGTTTAAATAATTTTATCCTCAGAAAAAAATTAATCTAGATTTTTATCAAAATTATTTAACAAAAACTTAATTTTTAGTTGCGTAAATATTTTTATACTAATGTGATTTGTTGTGAAGATTAGCAGCATTGTGAGGAAATCATTCTTACAAAAAATCAGCATGTAGATCATTTCTATATGGGGTCTATAGACCAATGTATATGGAGTGTAAAAATAAATGGGATATTAATAGAAAAAAAAGTGGGGGCATTTTGAGAAATATGGGGTGCAACGAGGCTTGGCCTTCTATATATTAAAATCAAGTTTACATGCGCTAGCTTGTGGGTACATGTGAAGATGATCCTAAGGTAATCTTAATCTACATGATAAGAGGGCATCTTTACAAAAAAAAAAAAGAAAACTATTGGATCAATCATCTTCTTATGTCCCCACAAGTTAGCCACGACCACTTTGACCATGGAAGGTGGAAGGTGGCAGATGTGGCTAGCGAGAGCACCATCTATGTTTTTTTTTTAAACATCAACAAAGAAAAGAAGAAAAAAAAAAGAAAAGAAACTAATAGTTAGACAGTTTCAATAACACATTACCAAAACCACGGGTGAAACCAGTAGTGGGCTGAACTTACTAGCTAAAACCACGATTAGGGCAAATTTGGTGGGATCCAAGAATCTAAGGATCCAAGTAACTTTCTATTAATTAATAGATCGCTAGTGGAACAATCATTTGATGGTATCGGATTGAAAAAACGATCATCCGATGGTCGTTCCCACTATCAAATCATCATGGACTTAAAATACTAATTAAAAAATCAATAACAAAAAAGCAAACATTAAAAAAAAAGTTAAAAAGAGTGATGGGAAATTTAGCAAAAAAACCCTACTTGAAAACAAACATTTCAGTGTGTTACCCAAGGGCCTTAAACTAAAAGAAAACGTTTGTTGGGCTAAATCCTAAATATTTTTAAAGTAGGGATTTTTGGCCAAAATTCCCATAAAAAAATACAAATACGACCACTGATAATCATTTTATCCCATGATAAAAAAAAACCCCACTATTCTCCCTCCATCCAAGAATCCATGGATCCATAGTCTTTTAGATTGGATTCTTGAACTCCCAATATCCTTCAAATGGATGCCAACTAGGGGTAAAATAATTAATTTAGCAAAAAAACAAAAAACATATGCAATTTGTTTGGAAGGGGAATCCAAGGTAGGGATTCAGTGGGGACCAGGGATTCATGTTTCCCTAGTCTGTTTGGCTGCTAAGAATTCCTTGAAACTTGTTTTCCTGGGAAACATGTTTTCCAGCAAATCCCTGTTTTGGAGTCCCACCTCCCCCTTAGAATTTGTTAGAATTCTAAACTAAGGATTCACTATGTATTCACTCAACTCAATGTAGATTACACCCCACAAAATTAAAACAATAAAATAGAGATTTTTCTTAGATTTTAAATGGCAGCCAAACAAACCAAAGGATTCAAGCTTCTAAGGATTCATGAATCCATGGATTCTTTTATGGTTGCCAAACAAACCTAAGGATTCATGTTTCTTGGATGTAGAATTTATGTTTTTCAAGGGAAACATGAGTCCTTAGAAACATGAATTCCTTAATTTAGAATTCTAGCAAATTTATACCAACTAAAGATAAAATCATCAATATGAACTTTCTATTTCGTCCCGGGACAGAGACTTGGTGGTTCAACTCAACAACACAAAAACGAATTCAATTGGAATATTTGGCATCAGTTAAATCCCGCCTATACTTTTACTTGTTAATTAATAATTAACTATGGTTCACTCAGTTGCACGTAAGATTATTTCGAGTGGTTCTAATTCTATGCATGCAGTCATTAGATAGTCTCACCAAAAAGTGGGGACACCCTTGTTTTAAAAAAATAAAAAATAAAAACAATAGAAAGAATGGGGGTTGAGAAGAGGGAGTAATAGACCGGCCCATCTTCTTGTTAAATGGGCTTATAACTTCTTTACGAGCCTGTTGGAAAAAAAAAAGGGAAAACTTTGAATTTTCATTTTAATGGCCTGGAATATATATATATATATATATATATATATATTTACTCTGTTTTTTCTTTTGAAAGGGTACACGGGTTAAGGAGACGCCAACAAAAAACAAAGATTACATACGAACATACACTTTTCTCCCTTTATCCTCAAAGAGAATGTCTTTGAGGTCTTGGGCGAAATAACTATGAACAAATTCAATACATTCAGCTTGGGGTTGAAGCTTAGCCAGGAAATCAGCTGCCCTATTAGTTTCCCTATAAATATGGAACACTTGCAAGCTTGCAAAACGTTGAGACAAATGCTTGATTTTACGCCAAATACTAATAGCACGCCAAGGAACATTATTGTTGTTCCTCTCAAAGATTGATACCACCACTTTAGAATCAGTACCCACACACACATGGTTTAGATTATGTCTTCGCATAAAAAGTTTAATTTTTTATCACCCTGTGATTAACAATTCTGGTTCCGATAGCAATAAAGTTTTTTGGTCCGACCATTTTACAAAATCGATGTCAAATGCTTATGTAACAGGGTGGAACCCACCACTTTTCCTCTCTCAAAAATGTTGTGAAGGAGTTTGCAACTAGCATTTATTTTGTAAAAAGGTCCGGCCAAAAAGCAAAAAGCAACACTCAATTTGAAATAAGGAAAATGAGTTCCAGTTCCAGTTGAGTTCAGTTCGGAGGTGTAAAGCAATTAAGATTTGCGCTGGCACCTCTACTGATCACACCGCCACATCACCATCTGGCGTCACCTGAACCATTACCCCACCACCTATATACGACGGTCAAATCCTCCACCACCATCATTATCTTGTCAAACTAAAATTTTATATTTAATATTTTTTTATTTTTAACCCACCCTTTCAAAGTGTCAATAAAATAATAATATTAATACAAATAATAATAATAATATAATTTAACAGTAGAATTCAATTTTTATTATAATTAAATTATGATTACTTTCAACACTGAAATTCAATTTTTATAATAATTATTATTATTGTTACCTTCAACACTAGAATACATGCCTTATTCAGTACATTGTGAAGGAGAAAAATTAATAATTTTTGTAAATGTTACTTAAAATTTATGAAATACAAAACAAAGCCAAAATTAAATATTTATTAGTGATAAAATTCAATTTATTTATTTTTGTTCTTGTTTTCATGTTCAAAAACAATTAAAGAACAAGAAGAAGGAAAGTCGTATAAGTTAGATATGTATTATTGTTGACTTGATGAACATCGTTGACCAATGGGTTTAGCAAAAATGATAAGCAACGACCAATAGAGCTGAAATCTGATTACAAAAAGACTTTGTCAACTATAAACCGTTAGCGATAGTTTATAAATTCTATCCAAAAACGTGGATCACATTTTCAGCACAAAACACTCATCTTTGTGGGCCCAAAACCTATGATTCCCTTGAATCAAATTTAATTAGATTGAATAATCACCGTCAGATCCTTGAGATTAATCTCTTTTATGTAGATAAAGAAGTAGGTGTTTAGATAAAACAATAGGTGTTTACACTCGAATTTGAGCTTTTTCATAATGCTAGAAGTACCCCGAGGATGACTGCCACGATGACTCCAAGATGAGGTGTCAAGATCTGCTTCAAACTTGAAAAAGTAAAAAATAACTTTACACAAACAGATCTTGCCACCTCATCCTGAGAGTCACCCTAGACGTACTTCTAGCATTATTCATTCAGAAATAATTTTTGGACTGATGGGTTTTACAGAATTGGTGCCAAACGCTTATGTGGCAGGATGGGATCCACTATTTTTTCCTCCCAAAAGTGTTTTGAAGGGGTTTTATATGGCAGTAGAACCGACCATGCCACATAAGTATCGCGTACATCTTTTATAACTTGGTCAATCTAAACACCACTACTGTTTTCAATTAGGCCCTTACTTATACTAATTACAAATTAGAAAAAAAAAACCTTGGATGAAATTAAACAACATTTGCATATTAATCTTTTTAACATTTCTTACTTAATTTTTGTTGTGTTTGTGAACAGACCCTTAGTTTTAACTTGTAATTTTATGTACAACAGTGCTACTACCTAGTTCTGGTGACAGTTCTAATAAGGAACCAATATATCCAGAATCAGAACAGTTATGGTTCCAATTATTGGGTTTTGTTTGAAAACAGTAGTCGGTAGTGTAGATGTTTAGATAGATTTTCCTTTTTCTGAAATTGGGCTTTCAAAACCAGCTACACCTTCTAGAAACTAGAATGGTTTTTTGGCCTTTTTAAATGAAAGTTCTTCCCAAGTAATGAACTTCCTCCTGCTCCACCACCACCATCACCACCACCAAAATCAGAGCCATGGCTGTAACACCCAAACAAAACCCACCACCAGCTTATGTAGAAACAGTGGAAGAGATTATGAGAACCTACAGATCATTACCTCCAAGACCCACTATTGATGAAGTTGAAGCAGCTATGATTGTTCTCAAAACTGTAAACAATGAAGAACAGATGAGACTTGAAGAGATTTCCAAACAAGAAAAAACCCCAGATGTCCCAGAAGAACTCTTCTCTGTTTTACAGGAAATTAAGAAGAACATGGTTTTGTTTCAGAGCTATGAACAGAGGAAAGAAGCTCTTCACTTGGTTGATATTGATAACATGTTTCAATCCTTTGATGAGCTAATTCAAAGAGCTTCTTCGTTGGTTTCTGGAGATAATAATAATACCCAGAATCAAAAACAATTTGATATTGGTCTCCAAGGTTCTAAAAGTGAAAGAAAGAGTTTTGTTAATCTCAGTGATGAAAGTTTGATCAAGAAAAAGAAAGATGAAGTAGCAACTACAGATGTTTCAAAGCCTCTGGTGAATAGTTCTTCTACAAAAACTGGTTTATTTTCAGGTCACCCTCTAATTTCACTTCTTGTTTAATTCTTTCTGGTTGTTTTATCGTTGGGTGTAAAATAGCTATATTTATCTGTTTTTTTTTTTCATTATGCACTAGATAATTTGTGATAATTACAAAGATAGATGATGGGTTTCAATTAATTATCCATTAGGTTTCAGGAAGATTGAGAATCCCTTTTGGTTTTAGTCTGGTAATCAGATATAAGGTTTGAATTTTAGATGTTTTTGCTTCTCTGTTTCTTAATTATTTCAAGAAATTTTTCTAGGTTTTCTCGAAAAAATTACAATACTTGTGTCATAATTGAAAGAATCTCATAATTTCAGTTTTGATCATCTTATTGCTAGTTGATAACCCCAAAACACAACATGCGTCTGCCCCACGTATCGATAAATTCTGCATTACATTTGTAAATTAGGATATATTTACAATAGATTAACAAAATTGTGATGAAACCCACAATTTTTCGTAAATCATTTCATTTTGGGAACTATTGGTATTGCTTGATATATTACTGTGAAATCAAAAAATTCAGCAAACCTATCTATAATTTGGATATATGTGTGGTATTTGGGTATTAGTAGTATATGATAAGGGTAGCCAGACCTAATTTTGAATTTTGTAGTTAATATGACTTAGAGGGTTTTACTTCTTTTTTTCAATGCCCCATCAATCCACCTGAAGCTGATTTTCTTTTTTTCATTCTTTGCTGTAGTTTTTATATTGTTGACGTATTTCGTTAATTTTACTTCTACTTTGGAAATATATTTATGGGTTTTGGAGTATTGGGGAGGTACCTTTTCATGGTCTGAATGTAGTTTCTGGTATTTCTATAATAGGTGAAGATGATGCAGATAAATTGAGTTTATTAATGGTGGCTGGCTTAATTGAAACTTCTGCTAAAACTGGAGCTGTTGTTCTTGATCTTAAAGGCAAGTTGATGGACAAGATTGAATGGCTTCCGTTATCAATTGGAAAATTATCAGACGTCATTGATTTAGATATATCTGAGAACCGACTTATGGCTCTTCCTTCCACCATTGGTAGCCTTGGAGTCTTAACGAAGCTTGATATCCACTCGAACCAACTGATAAACCTTCCCGACTCTTTCTGTGAACTTGTCAATCTCACTGATCTTGATCTTCATGCAAATAGGTTAAGATCTTTGCCAGATTCTATTGGGAACTTGACTAATCTCATCAATCTCAACCTGAGTTCAAACCAGTTGAATTTTCTTCCGGATTCGTTAGGGAATCTGATCGGCTTGAAGAGATTAAATGTGGATACAAATGAGCTCCAAGAACTACCTTACACAATTGGATCCTGTGCTTCGCTTGTGGAGCTGAAACTGGATTTCAATAATCTAAAAGCACTTCCTGAGGCAATTGGAAAGCTCGAACGCTTAGAGATTCTTACAATACATTATAACAGAATTAAAAAATTACCATCAACAATGGGTAATCTTTCAAATTTGAAGGAACTTGACGTAAGCTTCAACGAACTCGAATCCATACCAGAGAACCTTTGTTTTGCTACTAGTCTTGTGAAATTGAATGTTGGGAGGAACTTTGCTGATCTGACCCATCTACCAAGATCAATTGGAAATCTCGAGATGCTCGAAGAGCTGGATATTGGCAGCAACCAGATAAGAATCTTGCCCGAATCTTTCAGGCTCTTGTCAAAGTTGAGAGTTCTTTATACCGACGAGACTCCATTAGAAGTACCACCAAGACAAGTTACTAAAATGGGTGCTCAGGTAATCTAATTTTAAAATTTCTAGCTTGTTTTT
The DNA here is from genome assembly GCA_002174775.1 of Macleaya cordata. Lineage (NCBI taxonomy): Eukaryota > Viridiplantae > Streptophyta > Magnoliopsida > Ranunculales > Papaveraceae > Macleaya > Macleaya cordata. The sequence goes on along the minus strand of MVGT01004145.1, from coordinate 1,184,190 downwards.
TTTTGGATCGACACAATGGCTCATTTTGACAGCAATCTCTGTCGTGAAATTGAGCTCATGAGTAGCTCATCATACTACTGAGTCTACTCATACCCAAAAATGAATTCATTAACTTTTTTTGTATTTTTCCAGGCAGTTGTTCAATATATGATAGATCTTGTCGAAAAGAAGGATGTGAGATCTCAACCATCTGAGGCTAGAGGCTTCTGCTTTTGGTTTCTCTCATTGTTTTGGCCTCGAAGGAGGAAACAAACCAATGACATTGAATCCATCACAGCATGAGAGCAAACACTACGATTCCACGTGAATAAGGCTAGTTATACTCAAAACTGAAGTATCCAATACAGCACGTATATATTGTTTTTGAAGTATCCCGGGTATCATCTCAAGTCATCAATTACTACTATTCCCTTATTGTGCAAGTTTTTAAATGTAAATGATCTCTTAATTAAGCTTCCTTGTGGGTTGTTTTGTGTAAATGGTTCTGTCTTTAGAATCGACAAGTCTTCTTTTGTTCTTACTGTAAATTTGTTTGGAGAAACCATGTATATATTGTAATTCTTTTTTGTTCATTCTGCTCACATGTTGTATAATATGTTCACATTTTTGTAATGTTTTATTGAAATGAACTATATTTGCTTCCATCCCTGTTGTTAAATAAATCTCATCCTACTGCAGAATCATAACAAGATAGTACTAAAACACATAACTTCATACTAACACAATTGAGAAAACTTTGAGAGATTTAGATAGAACTTCTAATGCAGAAACCAACATGAGTTACTCTGAGATGCATCATAAGCCATGGGAAAATCCTTTTTTGTCCTAGTTTCAACGCCTTATTCGACATCGATGATTATATACAAGAGGAACCCATCATTAACCAATGTACGGAAAAAACAATACAAAAGACAGGGAAAGGTTTTAGAAAATTTTAACCTGATTGTGTTATGATAACCATTTAATCTATCTTATTCTCTTGGTCGTCTGAGCGATCGATGAATTTTTATTTTTTTTATGTGGATTGACTGACTTCAATACTATCTTTTTTCTTTGTATCGACGTTTCTTTTGAATATTTGCATGTTTTTTTTTCTTTTTTCTGACTAGACTTGTATTGGATTTTTCTTGTTGATTTACAGACTAGGATCATCACTAATTACATATAAACCATCACTGTAATCTAATTCTCTGTTATATTTTCAAACTGTACTACATAGTCCCTATTGATGAACTACATAAACATGTGATAATCACAGATTGTTCTCTTTCTTATCCTCCTCTTTCGATCAATCCTCGAATTCTAAACGGAAAGTTCTATAAATCAGATGGTTATTATCACTTGATCATGTTGTGTTTTCTTGATGAAACCTTCACACCTAGAATTATTAATAAATCTAAAACTAATGTAAAATACACATTAGTTAATGATTTATAAAGTAATTAAGGAGAGAGTAACCTGTGATAACCCTTACTTTTATCCAATTAAAATGGTTCCTAAACATCATTTGATGTAATACTTATTGATACAATAAGACCCATATGTTACTTTTGTCAATTTGTAGTTTGAAACCAGTGTGAATTGATTAAAATGACTAATCAGAGTGCATGAATCTGATGTCAATGCTTAGATATTTAAGAATTTGGTTGGCCCATCTAATGAATATTTTTATATGAACATCTTTGTTTTATTGCTTAAACTTGGATCAAACCACTCGTTTAGAAAATTATCAAAGTAGTCCTAATCCTACTTCTGTAGTCAATTTCCTATCGTTTTCGGTTTTCGATTAGTTATTATCAAATTTAAGATTTTACGAAGATTTTTTAATTTTTTATTTATGTTAAATTAGTAATATACAAAGTCAAGAGGAATTTGCAATGGTTAACTATTTTGTCGTATATCATAATTTTTTTTTCTAAAAAATTAGTTCGATTTAAAATATGAAAGATATTATAATAATAAACACCTCAAAACAGCTTATGAAAAAAAAAAATCATACGTTCACAAGACTCATAACCCCCCCTACTAACGTCTATCAAAAGAAATTGTGTAAGAAATGTGAGACTCAAGAGAACCAGGCTAAGAGTTTATTAGGAAACTGATCATAACCAAGGTTTAACAAGGTATTTTATATAAGGACTTGACTGTAAGGGAAATTGTAATATTCTTTTTACTATATTTTTATGAGGTCTACATAAATATGGAAATTATCTAAGTGTTTGATTATTATTATTATTTTTTTTGTGAGGATGATCTAACCATTGTGTAGATTATCTTCACAGAAAATCGCATCATTATAAAATTTAAAGCTATTACAATGGGGCTAATAGTAAAGTTTTCATATTAGAACTTGAATGAACTTTAGATGTTAAAAGTTTTAAAACGATAACAAAGTTCTAAAAAGATGTGCATCATTTTGAGGAGAGTTTTGAGAAGTAAGGGTGCGACGAGGTTTGGACTGGCCGCTTACTTTGTTTGGAACATAATGTTCTGTTGTAGCTCCATACTAAACGCCAAGTAGCTCTAGATTGGAGGGTTTCCACTATAGCCCAACACGAGGGAAAGATCATTTTATCAAGTAATGGAGACACTCTAAGTATTCCATTTGTTTATGTATCAACGTTCCAACCAAAATACTTCTATGCTTGAAAAATTCCATTGTTGTAGCAAATCAAACTCGCGGCGGGGAGAAAGTATCAAAATTTTTAGATCAAGATTTGTACTATCTCAAACCTTCCCTTGGTTGCATTCTGAATTTCCAATATCCTTTATTTCATCTTTCTTTTTAAATATTTTGTTTTTTCTTTTAATAATATGGAGGGAATCGAGGGATGTTGCACCACTTTTTTTTTTCTTTCAGGCAAAGCAGTACACATATAGAAATGATCTAAAGCTAATTTCTAGTAAGAATGTTCTTATTATTTAGATCATGATATCTAAAATTTAACCCATTCTAGAACTTCAAATCTCATTAATCGAATAAGTCATGGTGCAATATCCTCCCTTACAAATTGGTGCAATATCCCTCCACTTCTGCAAATTAACTCTATAATAACCAAGTATTGAATATGTATTTTTTTCTTTTTTATTTTATCAATTTTCAATAATTGTTCTACCAAAAAAAAAAAAATTCAATAATTTTTTGGGACAAATTCAGTCAAAAATATGTTGGTGCCCCTAATCCATAATGATGGTGCTAATATCTCTACTATTTGATGTGTTATTATTACCCGATTCGGATCCGGCCGATCCTGTGCCCTATTAGTACTTGGTGCAAGAGTTCCCGAGTCCATTGGTTAATGTCTACAGGTCCCATTGCTGCTCAGATTAAAAGGTAACATATTTCCCTCCATCAGAAAGTCTTCTGTTATTCCTAATTTTATCTTTTTGGAGGATCCGACTAAAACTGAATGGGTTTTATGAAATCTGATTATCTGTTCATGTTCTGATCAGATTTGGGTTTCGGGGAATCTGATTTTTATTCAACTTCTGACCATTTTTGCAAATTGTCATCTGTTTGGTTGAAGTTCAGTTAATCTGGGTACCCTTTAATTCGATTTTTGGTTTTGAAATTTGTCAATTGTGAGTGATTGGTATTTTCTGCTTAAAATAACTCAAACATTCTAGGGTTAGTTCAAAACAATTTGCTTTGAGGCTATTTTTCTGCTTTTCCCATAGATTGGGGCTTTGATTGTTTTGAAACTTTGTACTGATAAAAGAAGTTATTAACTTTTTTTTTTTTTTTTTTGAACACTTCTAATTTATGATGATCAGCAAGTATTTTTGCATTTTTTTTTAATTTTATGAACTTGTTTTGATTCAGTATTTTAAAATAAATTGGAGAGCTTGATTTAGTGAATTAGTAAATTACATATAACATTCAAAATGTGCAATAAGTAGGGATAAGAAAAAAAACTAGGCTAGCACCTACTGTCTAGGTGATCAGCCAGGCTTAATGCCTGGGATTGATTAGTTTTTTGACAGCCGTGAAGAATTGCTAATTTTGTTGATTTTAAATTTCTTTATCTCAATTTGGATTAACCCTACTGTTTGTATATTCCAGGTAGCTAATGATACCATAATTTATATTACAAGATGCAAAAAATGGATGGGTTATTGGATGATAATTCAATAAATCCTGTGAAAAGAGCAAAGATTACTACGCATGATACCACGGATCGAAAGATGAATGTATATGTATGGGACATGGATGAGACACTTATATTATTGAAGTCTTTGTTGAATGGGACATATGCAGAAGCTTTTAATGGTTCGAAGGACATTCAAAAGGGTATAGAAATTGGTAAAATGTGGGAAAAACACATTCTTCAAGTCTGTGATGAGTACTTCTTTTATGAACAAGTAAGTTGGTGGTTTACAATATTTTTGCTTATTTTGTTTCTTTGGGTTTAGGGATGCTTTATCTAATATGCTCGGTTGTGGTGATACGGGTATCAGTGTTGGGGTCTGGTACTTGTTTGGAGTGCTGGATTTGATGTTCCGGTAAATGTTAATGGGCTTTGTAGTCATTAAAGAACTCTCGGATCATATTCTGGGCACACTAGGGAGGATAATATGATGGGATTTCTTATCATATGTTATCCTAAAGTGAATGCAAATGTCTAGTGTATTTGTTCTTCTTGTTGGTAGGAAATTTGAATTGGAATATTTGGATCTTATATTCTATGGTAACTGTTGATTATACTCTTGAGTAGAAAAAGCAAAAAAAGAAAGAGAAAAGAAAGAAGTGTTCCACTGAAACCAATGAAGAGACAGAATCTGACACGTTGAGAAGAATACCAAAACTAATTCAATAATCAATACACTAGAGATGGCATCCAACAACGTTGTGTCCTTAGTAAGGTTGCATCCTCTGGAACTGTAATTGCAATGGAAGTTGGTAGGTGCTTGCCACTCTTGATGGCTAAATCCCTCAATCTAGAAGGCTGATAACACATAATCTAGCAAGGAATAGAAATCGAGCTTATTTGGAGCAAGCAATATCCTACGAATGAAACTGCCTGTTCCCCGTCCAAGTATGAACAATGTTCCATCATAGGACTTCTTGTAGAGGACTCTTCACAAAATCATGAACCAGACATGTAAGCACACTACTTTAGAGTGTTCCATGCAAACTAGATAATGTGATGGATATTGCACTAATGATCTGTTGCGGCTGATGTGTGGTTCCTTCAGACCTAACTTCCATGCTTTGATCTTCTAAGGGAGTTGTGTATAACCTGATTTACTGAAAAGAAAAAAAAACTTTTGAATCTAATCAATAAACAGTCAGTAAAAGGGTTTGCAGTTCCCCAAAGTTCTTGGTCTCTGTTTTAAAGTTGCTGATGTTACACCTCAAAAGTGTCTTGACAAGTCCTGTTTCTCATTTGATGTATGGGGCAGATTGAGAACTACAATAAGCCCTTCCTTGATGCGTTGAGCGAGTATGATGACGGGAGAGATTTGTCGGATTATGATTTCAGCAGAGACAGTGTTAGTTCTCCTCATGATGATCTTAACAAAAAGAAACTGGCGTATCGACACCGCATCATCGCCCATAAGTATGCACAGGTGCTGATATGTTATACCTTTTAAGCATTAGTCTTATCAATTTATGTAAAGTATCATCTCTCAAAAAAAAAATTTATGTAAAGCATGTTACTTTGTTAGTCTTAATGCTCATTAATTAGGTTAGAGGTTCTTGAAAATCCCATAGCTTTTCACAACTTAGGTTAAGAATTATATGCCAAGTAAAATTGTTAGCTTTGATACTTCACTCAATATGACATTCTTTTCATTGCTTTATTTTTTCGTCCTGTTGCCTGTTTTTTTATATATTGTATCAGAAAGCCTTTTGATGTGTTTCGTTCCGCAGCATGGAGATCATTATCAGTTCTTCTTAACGATAGGATTCTGCTTTTGTAGCATGGCATACCTAATCTAGTAATCCATTTTTCAGATTGAAAATACAAAAAAGGAGATGGAAAATTTGAAGGGTCTGTAAATAGGGATAAAGAGGTCAACTTGATCTTTAGCGTTACAATGAAAAATAGCATTAAGTGTTTGGTTCATTTGCACCTTCAGAGAAGAACTAATCAAATGGATAAGAAGTTCTGAAACTCGTTTCTCTTTTCTTCCTGTTGTAGTAACAAAGAAAACTAGTGTCTTCTCTCATTGCCTGCTTTGAATTATAATTGTAATTATTATTGGAAAAATAGTAACAATAACACCCAACTGGCAAAAATTTAGATAATAGGACCATATGGGACTCACTGCAGCTCCAAATCTTTACATTTGAACTCTCTCCATTCTACAGGGTCTGCATAATGTCCTAGATCAAGATATGATGAAGCAATGGGATGATCTGTATGAGTTGACAGATATTTATACAGATAAATGGCTCTCCTCAGGTATTTTTTCTTTTTTATTTTATTTTTGAAGCGGTAAAGAATGAATTTATTGAAAAAGAATGACGAAAAAAAAATACAGGAGACAGTCAAGTCATCACGTCACAACAACTGGATGACCGACTTCCACATAACACACAAAGTCCTCAAAGTAGAAACCTCCAAGGATATCTAACCCCCAAAATACATAACACGTTTAACTTTAACGATCAACTCAAAGTTGGTGGATCTTTAATAATTAAAAATTCTGTCATTCCTCTCCTATTAGATTAATATTTGAGGTTGAGATTTCAAGTTAGTATGTTACCTAATTGAACAAATTAGATGTTCAGTTTTAAATATTTTCCTAGTTTTTAAATTTTAGTAGGTTGACAATATATACACTATTTATGAATAAAAAGTAAGTAGGTTGATAACTAGTATACAATATCATGAGAAAGTTTAGAGTTTAAGATTGACTTAAAAAACAATGTTGAGAACAACATACATCTCTTCTTCTTTTTCTCTTTCTAAACTTCTGTCTAGCATAAGTTTTGGTGCCAGTTTTGAGATTCTGTATTTTCGGTCAGCAATTTTACTTTTATTTAAAGGATATGTTCCAGGAACATTTTTTAGGTGGGAGAATATAATGGCTTGGAAGTGGAGTAGGGGTAGTGAGTCCCATACTCTTTAGCTCTTTTTTTTTTTTTGTAATTATGCAGCCATTGACCATTGCCCGTTTCTCCATATTTATTTTACCTTATCCAATAATAGTAGTTATAACTAATTACAATAACAAATAATTACTGAGGGTGATAGCAAAGCTTACTATCTGATCGGTTCACAGGGATACTGAAATTTTTTTTTGGGTAACGGTGCCTAGTAATAATCTTGGGTGTTCTAACTCTTTAGCGCTTCTTTTTTGTAATTATGCAGCTATTGTCCATTGCCTGTTTCTCCATTTTTATTTTATCTTATCCAATAATAGTAGTTATAACTAATTACAATAACAAATAATTACTGAGGGTGATAGCAAAGCTTACTATCTGGTCGGTTCACAGGGATACTGAATTTTTTTTTGGGTAACGGCGCCTAGTAATAATCTTGGGTGTTCTCTAAAAAAAAAAGGTAATATTCTTGGGTGAAGGTTGGAATTCTAATTTAGTAATTTCTTTCTCTTTGTGCTGGTCCAATTCCCCTCATGGTAGGTTACTACCTGACGTTATCCTGTTTAGCAGGGCTTGGGACTTGCAATCCTTTGTAAGAAACACTATTTGGCATAGTTGAGTTTATCTTAGATAACTAGACTCCATTTTTTTGACTCCATTTTTTCTCATACAAAAGGGTGGAATAATGGCTCCCATTTACCAGGTGTTCAGCATTCACTAAGTAGACAGTTCTCCTTCCAGAAGTTAATTATCTGAACTGTATGCATATTTGTGCTTGTTTTCTCATCTGCCCAATTATTTCTGCATTTGTAAGTTCAATGATTATTTGTTGCAGCTCGGACGTTCTTGGGGCAATCTTCAGAAGGAAACAAGGTTTTGACTCCTAATCTTGCGTCACCTAACGGAGTCATCAACTCCTCTATCAGTAATTCACAGAACGTGAACGTTTTAGTCACTTCTGGATCATTGATACCGAGCCTTGTCAAGTGTTTGCTCTTTCGACTGGATGATTTAATAACGCATCAAAATGGTTCGTTTATACCTCTTTCTTCCTGAATTTTTTTTGAAAAGTGTTGGCATGTTGGCAAATTCTTGAATGATTAATGTACTAAAGGCCATTAGAAAAGTAAGAAATGTGAAAACTTACAACTTCTTTCGTTGTTTTTCAAGGTTTGAACAATAATGGAGGACATTATACTTATTTTGCTTCTTGTAGTTTATTTACTTTAAAAATGAAGAAACGTTTTGCAAGAAAAAGTGATAACAACGGAGAGCAGAAAATGCTTCAATTTGCATAATATGTGATGCATATGGCTTACGGAGAGAGATTTTTGTTTACAAATGATCATTAATAATCAAGAAATAGCATTTGATAGCATCTGAGAGAGTTGAACTGAAATTACAGTTGGTTTGCGGAGGAATCAACTCTGAGTCTTTACCTTTTCCATTAGTCATTGATGCATTACTTTTTCATATTCAAGGAGAGGGCCCTTGTGTATGTTACTTGAAATTGGTATGGTGTTGGTCAATGAAACTTGAGAGGGATTAAGATTAGAACTAAAAGTATGGGTATCTTAGAAATTGAGAGTTTTAGTATACGTAGGACCAAGGAAGAATTTAATCATTGCAACTTTACCCATGGAAGAGGCACTAGTTAAGATTACTATGCACGGATTATAAGCATTGCAACTAGAGAGAGAGAGAGAAGAGAGGAGTAAAATTAGAACTAGAACTATGAAGAGTGATTTTAGGATAAGTTGAACCAAGGCAGAATTTTTATGTGCACAACTTTACGAATTCAATTAGATTGACATGCAAAAAATAATTCTAAGCTTTTTTATTTCAGTTTTTTTAACATCATGATCTATATTTAAGTTTCAGAAAAAGTAGTTATTTGCATTTTCTTCTGTTTTTTCAGTCTACAGCTCATGGGATGTTGGAAAACCCCAATGTTTTTCATGGATCAAGGAGCGATTTAGTGGCCCAAATGTCCAGTTCTGCGTGATTGGAGATGGGTGGGAAGAATGTGAAGCTGCACAGATTATGAGATGGCCATTCGTTCAAATTGATCATCGCCCAAGCGGTTCTCATAGGTTTCCAGGTCTCACATTGAAAACTGTCGGACACTATATCAGTGTTGTCTATGAAATTTCTGATGCAGAAAGTGAAAAAAAGTAAGTCATTGTTTCAGCTCAGCCCTTAACAATGTTTTGAATTTTGTATGTACAGGGTAATGTTTTTGTAAGTCTAGTATATAAAACTATAATGTGCCTGAACATCTCCACATGCAAAACTGGATCCATTGCCCATCCAATTTTGGACCACGTAAATATCTGTCCTACGACAATAAATAGGGCTAAATACGGACACGAGAAAAGTTTTCCTGGAGAGTCTGTCCAAATATCTTTTATATACGAACGCCTCTTTCTTGGCCATGTGGAGGGATGCGTGGATAGCCAACATGGACCCATCCTCTTGTCTGGTTGACACTGATGCTGTATCTCAGGTACTATACTTCTCCCATTTTACTGACAGCCCATGAATTCTCCATTTTTGTGATAGCCTACATGGACCCATCCTCTTTTATGATAGCATAAACTCAAAGCTTTGTGCGACTAACGTGGCGACACGTTATTCAGTAACAACGCGCCACATGGAAAAAGGGCTGTGAGATATGCATGAAGCAGCCTTTTAACGTGGGTGAACAAACTCCTCAACTTTGATTGGTTTTTCTGAATTGTGTTTTTCAGGAAAAAAAAAATGAAGAGGGCAATTCCGTACGTCCTCATCATCCAGTTGTCTGGTCTGTCGGGTGTTATATGATGGTGGGGGTTGACCATATAACACCACCCGAAAGCTAGATGACGGAGGTTTGTACAAAATCACACTAAAAATGAACTAATGCCATATAGTTGTGGGTTTTGTTTACACTCTTCATTTCGAGTGTGAGCAGAACTCACAAAATTGATTGGTTGTTCTGAATTTTGTTTTTCAAGAAAAACCAAAAATGAACTTTGTTATCAAAATAACCAATCAAAACTGTGGGTTTTGTTCACCCACGTTAAGTGGGTGAACAAAAATGGAACTCTTTTGGGCTTGCAGTTGCAGAGCCAACTAACCATCTCAGATGGTTACAGTTGAATCATCTGGTGTATTAGTGACATTCAGACCCCATTCCATTCAAGTGCATCATGTGTTCTAAGTTTATGATTCTTTGCAGAAGACCCGGTTCCAAAACCAGCCATCATCTCTGAGCTAGCCATCTCACTGAAAAACAGTTTTACCTAGCAATACAAAACTCTGATAGATGAAGCCAGCTTACTAGTCATTCCATGTTGATAAACCGATGCTCAAATGGAAACTAGAACCGGTTATCCTGGTTCTGGATCCATCCCCCCTTATTTCGGGGCCAGAATGATTCTAGGCATTGATCATGGTTTGAATGCTCCAAAATTAGGTCATCTCTCTTACAAGTTGAAAATAAGTTTTAGGTTGCATTTGGTAAAACTGAAACTAGGGTCTTAATCTAAGTAACCAGAGCGCGGAACAAGAGCGGGAGCGTCGGAGCGCCTAGTTTAAAATTTTCCAAGGCTCAGAGCGCCTTCGGAGCGTCCGTATATATAATGCTAAAGTACCCATCAAAATAATTAAGAAGCGTACAAAACTATCTTTTAAGCTTCAAAATTTTTAAATTGGTGATCAAAATTATATAATACGTGCATATCTACCTATTCCTATATATATCTATATATATATATAATGTTAAAAATACCTAGCAAACAAAATTAAACAACATAACTAATTTATCTTTTTAAGTTTAAACTTCACAAATTTGAACAAATTTCTCAAAAAAAAAAAAAGTGAACAATTTTCATTTGTTCAGATAAATTTTTGATCCATCTATGGAAACAATCAAAATTAAAAGAGTGGTTTATTAAACAATCTACACATTTTTTTATTAATTTAATTACTTTAGCTTTGAACTTTCCCATGTAACCCTAATCATGTATTTGTAACAAGTCAATCACAGCTGACCAAAGTCTAAAGAGTATGTGTCTTAAGGTTTGTCGGTGACAAACTTACAGGAGGTTATGTAGTTTCTTTATTATAGTCCCACATTGGTGAGGTGGTGTAAGACACATAAGAAAAGCTGATCATAAAAAGGCATCATATTAAATGATGTTGTTGCTTTATTATAGTCCCACATTGGTGACGAATAAGAGATAAAGGAAGTGTTGCTTATAAAAAGGAATGTTATTTATTATGTAAACAAGGGGACATTTAATGGATCCGCGGATTCTAATTGTCGATCCGCGTTTTTGGAATTTTGGATCCGCGGATTCATTGCGGATCCGCTCCCAAACCGTGGATCCGCGATTTGGGAGCGGGAGTGCTACCCTATGCACGCGGATCCGGTTACTAAGGTCTGATTTGCTTCAAGCCTTCTAGTGCTGAAGACTTGAAAGATGTGGATGGAAGAGCAAATATTGTTTACCTTTATCTGAAAGCAATAAGGCCATGAAGGAAGGGTTAACTTTCCTCTTCATGTCTTGTTGCTTTTAGATTTCAGATAAAAATTAAAACAACTTTTGTTTTTTAAGAATCACTTATTTTAGTTGAAAAGTGAAAACCTCTATTAAGTGATTTTGTCAAATAATCAGATTTAACTATTTAAGTCTTATTACTTAAAAGATCCTAAAGTTCAATAAATATGTACTGAGATTAAGTTTTACCAAACACCACCTAAATTGTATAGAAAAGAAAAAGAATTATTTGAATCTAGAAGTCATAAAATAGTAAAGAAATTTCAAGATAACAAAAGAAGAAGAAACAAGAAAGGGAATAGAGGGATAAGGCCTGTTTGGAAACAAAAACTAGAAGACCTGAATCTCAAGATAACAATCAGTTTGGTTGGTGCATTATTGTAGAACAAAAAGGGTGGGAATATCCAGTTTGGATAGGGGATTTGATTTGAATGCGGAAACAAGGGCCAGCAACAGTACAAAAATGGAGAGGAAAGAGGAGAAGAGAGTGGTCCCTCCCTCCTCTTTTCTTTCATGCCTGCTTTTTTAAATCTTTCAGCCTTTTTTGGTTTGTTTGTTTTTTTTTTTTTTTTTTTTTT
>MVGT01004145.1:1140982-1171678 GCA_002174775.1 Macleaya cordata | reverse complement strand
ACCCAATCCTAATAGAACGGTAACGGTTTTACAAACTTCAACCCTATGGAATTTGGGGCGGGAGCGGGTTTTGTTGGTGCGTCCCGCCCCACCCGTTAATCTACTTACAAACTCTCAACTCTAGGCAATGTTTTAAAAATCGGACCGGTAATCGAACCGGAGAAGCTAATGGGTTGGGTCAATCTGGTTCAACCAATGGGTTAACCAGTGAGTTAAGTCTAAACTATTAATACAATAACAATAATGAAAACGTATTATTTTATGCAACACAGTTGGTAAAGTGTCTTTTTGAAGTCACTTATGGGTATCGTGTTCGAAACTCAACAATTTAAGTTTTGAAAAATGCTAAAACTCTTAAATAATAATTAATTGTATAGAAATTATACTGTCATAATGACAAAAATCTAATGGTAGTTGAAATGGTAAGAGGTTTGTCACTTTAGGGTCCTAGGTTCAAAACCCAGCAAGCTCATTTTTGCAAAATGTAAAAAATTATAACACTTTAACTTAAAAAAAAACGGTTTAAAAATCAACTGGGTCACCTGGTTCACTGGTTTAACCGGCCGGGTTGATCGGTTCACATTCTAAAAGACGGTTTTTGAGAAAATTACTGGGTCAATGTTGACCCGAACCAGAAATTTGACTGGGTCACCGGTTCACCGGTTGAACCGGCCGGTCCGGGCCGGTTTTTAAAACACTGACTCTAGGTATATAATGCAAGGTAAGGCCATCAAGAAGTTCCTAATGATAATATATAATTTTTGTGTGTTAAAATCCACTTAAATAAAAGTAATTTGGGTCTTAATCCCATATTGCTAGCAAATTTTAAAAATACTTAAGGGCCCATTTGGTTCGCGATTGGAAAACTTATTTTTAAAAACTAATTTACACCTAAATTAACTACATTTTGTATCACATCTAAAACTAATTTTTTGACTTTACTATAAAATCCTAAATGATTTCATTGAAAACAAAGAAAATAACATTTTTTTGTTTTGTAAAATCATACGTGATTTTATTGTAAATCCTAAAACAGTTTTGGATGTAGTACAAAATACATTATTAGTTTAGGTGTAAATTAGTTTTTGAAAACAAGTTTTTTAATCGCGAACCAAACGGGCCCTTAATGTTTCTAATATATAAAAAATAATTGTAGTTGATTAGCCATGGTGGTTTTTTTGTAACGAAAAACTTTCTACACAAACTATTAGCCTTGACCCTTCTCTACCCGATATAAGACTTGTGTAGTAAATGGGACGGAAATAGAATTATGATGTAGTAAACAGAAATTGGATAATTCGTCCCGCATCGGTCCCATACACTTCTTTGCAATCAAAGACAAAATATACTAGAGGTGAAATAAAAATATTAAAGGAAAATAAAACAGAGACAGTGATATAGATTGGCTGAAAAAGTCTGTCACTTACTTGAATTATTGGAGCTCGGGCATAAAAACAACTTTTCGTACAAAAACATACTTGGCAGGCAAAAATAACCCAATTTTTAGTTTTTTTTTTTTTTTTTCCCACTTTTCGTCATCTGTTTTTCTTTTGTTTATCCTGTAATTTTCTCGGTAAGTTCCTTGATTGGGAACCAATTGTTGCGGTTCTGAATCTACATACTTTTTTTTTTGTACCAAACTGAAATTTTGTATTTAAAATGCTACAAGCACTTTGAATTTGCACCTTTACTAATACCTCTAATTATTTTATTCAAATTAGACCAAAATTAAACTCACGTTAGATCAAATTAGACTCAAATTAGACTCCGGGTATGATTTTGTGTGTAAATCCAGAGTGCCTGTAGCATTACCCAGTTTGGTGGTAGTTAGATTGACCCCTACTTTAATAAGTCCCCAAAAAACCATCCTCACCAAAATCACTTTGATCTAAAAATTCTAGATTCATCAAAATTGGTCTGAAATCAACAAAAGGTTTTGGAATTGGCTTAGTTTAGGTGAGGATGATCTTCATAGTGAGAACATTATGCTCACCAAAAATCGGCCCTCAATTAATCCCCATGTGAACCCTAAAGAATTGAGATTTTTAGGTGATTTTTAAAGTAGGGGTCAATCTAATTGTTGTCATAGTCAAAGAGAATCAATCGTCAATTTAGAATCTAAACTTAAAGTTGGACACTGCTAAGATCCTATCCCTAATTTTACAACTTATATGGGACCCAAAACAAATTTTCCCAAATTTTATTTATTTTTCTATTTTAATTTTTGTGGTCCTTATAATTACAAAATTTTCTTGCTGTGGCCACATCTCTTTTTTTCATTAAAAAAAGGCAGTCAAGTGAGGCACAACCCCTTGTTTGGGATTGCAGGAAAACTAGGGTAGGGAAAGCATAATCCATTAATCCATGATTAGCCACTGAAAATACATTATTAATAAGTCACAGATTCCATTGTTCCGGATTGGGGAAATGTCTCTGATTGGTATCCTTTTTTCACCAAACACACCAAAATCTGGAAGAGTTGGTTCAAGAACCAGTAGGTTCTGAAAGGGAAAAAAAAACAGGGTTAGGTTTGTATAAATTAGTTTTCAGTTTAGAAGTCAGGCCTGAGCTTGTGTTCTTTGGGTCCTCTTAGGCCCAAACCAGTTCCTGTTGTTGTTGTCCTTGTTGATCCCATGTTCCACATGTGGCCCACCTAACTACCATTAGTCAAAAAGATAGTCAGCAGATGTTGACTGACCTGACTACGAAAAGTCATGGTCATGGTGGGTCCATGACGCATCCTAGATATTAATATTATCTAACGGACCAGATCAGTTGGAAATTGGACCATGCACTGATGCACACTTGATGTCATTTCGTACACTGAAAAGGCTACTACTATAGTAGATATTGTTTGGTAAACAATAATACCTTTTGGACAGATCATTTTACAAAAGTGGTGCCAGATGCTTATGTGGCAGGGCGGGACCTACCACTTTTTCCTCCCAGAAATATTTTGAAAGAGTTTCCAACTTACATGGCAGTGGGACCCACCCTACCACATAAACATCGGGCACCATTTTGTAAAATGGTCGGTCCAAACAACACTGTTATTTTTAGGATGATCTACATGATGAGAAAGTTATCCTTATAAGAAACTCAACCCTTTGAGACGTATGCAAAGGAGTCCCTCATAGCTATTAATAAAGAAGTTATGTAAGGTAACACTGCACCCTGAGATATTTTGACCGCTCGATTTTAAATAAGAATTTTTGGTAAAAATCACTTATGGTTTGTTTGAATGGGGGATTTTAAGTAGGAATTTTGTGGGGATTAAGAATTTAGTGGAAAACTAGTTGAAAATTATGTTATAAATCTAACTAGTTTTCTACCAAATTTCTGGTCCCTACAAAATCCCTACTTAGAATCCCTCATCCAAATAAACCATTAAGAATTTTTTAGTAGGCATCAATTAACACCAGAGGAGAAAGCCCCCAACATGCAGAATGCTTAGCTATCTTGGAGGCTATTAAGTGGGCAAAGGACCTTAAACTTCAGAAGGTTGTTTTGGAAAGTAATTCTAAGGGCAAGACCAGTGCACACTGTTAAACCTCAAATCTAGCGAGTTTTTAGACTGGCTAAATATGCTAGAAGGACGGGTTGTAATGCATTTCCTTTATTGCGAGCAAATAAATATATAAATTTGTGTACCTTTCACAATCTCCGGTGCGTCAACCACTAAAACCTAATTTTACTTACAATTTTCTCCGATTGAATAGTTCTGTGAAGCCTTTTTCTTTTTAATCTATACGCGTTTTTTACACTTGAAAACCTCATTATAATAGCAGAAATAGAAGAAAAAAAATTAGCACATACATAATCATTTCATCCAAAAAATAAAAGGGACAAAAACTAAGGAAAACTACATAGGAAACACCTTAGTTTGGTAAAATTGCACCCAAATCACTATTTTGAAACTAAAATCAAAAGCAACGCCCACCTCTTATTTTACTCCAAAATACCTTTACTTTTTAGATGAAATGATCTCACATGTGGGTCTAGATTGAAGAATAAATGGTCCAGACAGTAAAAAGCTAAGAGGGTATTTTTAAAAGATTTTGGACAAAAATTGAGAGAGGGTGCTATTTTTGTATTTAGTTTGAAAATGGTGACTTAGGTGCAATTTCTCTAACTAAGATGTTTTTAATGTCCTTTTCCCTGAAACTATTGATAATATACTAAGGTCAAAAATATTTAACATAGTATCAGAGCAAGATCATAGAAAGATAGTGAAGGTAAAAATGTTGTACGAATAATTGTCATTCTCCACTCCTAGGAAACACGGACACAGTGAGGGGAAATAAACAGAGACATGGAGCGAATTTTTTTTCCTTGAAATTTCAACAGGACATGGACAAAAACACGGCTCGAGTTCTTTTTTCTTAAAATTTCAACTAAGAACAAGGCACAGACACAGACACGACTCCCTTAGAGGAGTGTTCATGCTTTTTAGCCCCACTCTAACCTCTTCATGTAGAGAGTGAGCCACGTGGTGGGGTCATAGAATTAGTTTGCATCTTGATGTATGGAAACATTGTCGTAGAATTATTAATTGATGAGAGTCCGAGAGGGGGAAATGGGGGGGACCACCAGCTAAGATACGGGCATTATTACAATTCAGATCCGCGGTGAACCCACAGCGACCATATTGAGTAGTACGTGGCGTATTATGAACCGTTGAAATTCCAGTAAGAAAGGAAGGGAGCGTGTGGTTGAACACAGTGTAACTCACGTGCATGGAGTGGAATTACACTAAAAAAGCAAGATAGTGATGAAGGTGAGAGAGAGTTGAGAGAGTAGTGGGCCTCAATATTTTCTGACAAAGCTGATCTTGAAATGCCACCAACATAAAAATGGAAAAAGGAAACAACTCCTCTCCTCTATCTCTCTCTAGCTAGCTTTCTCTCTCTACACTTCTCTTTATCTCTCAATCTTAAGAACAAAGGGTAAAAAGTCTTCTCTAACACCAATTTTGTCTATCACACCCACCTCTCACTCTCTCTCTCTACATTTCATCCACAACCTGCAAAGTGTGTCTCCTTGCCCCCACTTTTAGCAATTCAATTCAATTCAATACTAAGCAAGGATTGAAACTAGGAAGAAATGGTAAAAAGTCTCTTTTAACACCACTTTTGTCCATTTCACACACACTCTCTATCTCTATCTCTCTCTCTACTTCATCTGCAAACCTGCAAAGGTGTGTGCTTGCCCCACTTAACAATTCAGTTCCTTGATTGTACAAGTCTTCTTATGATTTTTGAGCTTGTGGGCTTGTGAAACTCAACACCATTTTGGTTCCTAGTGTTTAATGGGTATTTGCTAAATTCTATTTTTTCATGATATCTTCTTCATACACCTTCTGTTTTCTAGTTCTTGTGGTTATTGGGAATTCCATAATGAATATGTGGTTTAATTCAGGTTCTTGATTGTTTTTTTCTTCATAACAGATGTGTTTTCTTATGCTTTGTTATTGGAAAATATGTATTGGGTATGTGTAACTTGAATTTTCTTCATAAATGTCTTTACTTGTGCTTGTTAATGGATAATCTGTAATGGGTATCTGAGTATTGATGAGACTTCTTCATTTTTAGTTCTGGTTTCATGTGTCTTTTAATCAAAAGCACTTAAGGGGTATGTTGATGTGTTTGTTTTTTGTTTGATTTCTTTTTTAGCTTTCTTGTTTCTTCTGTTTGTTATTGGACATACTTTTGGTCTTACTGGATTCTTTCTTTCTGTTCTTCAGCTAGTACTTGGAAATATAGTAATGGCTATAAGTTATTTTGTGTTTTATTCTCAGACCCCAACTTGGGTTTCCTTCCTTATCTCAAAAGCTGTTCTTTTCTCTTCACTTCTGTAGAAATGGTGAAAATGGGAGTTAGTGTTCCCTTTTGCTCTGCTTGAAGCTGCAAACTTAGAATTGCTTGGAGGAGGAAGAAAATCTTTCCAAATAAGCAATGCCAGTCCCTCTCGCGCCATATCCGACTCCTCCGGCACCGTTCACAGCACAGCCTAATGGTATCCCCTCCATCCCCTCTAACTTTAGCCAAAACCAATAAGAGTTTCCCTCTTCTTGTTGAATGGTTGATTAGTTTCTTATCTTTATATGTTTTGCCGTAATTGTGATTCATCTTCCAACATGATGGTGTGACTTAATTGGGCTTCTTCAAGTTGAAAAAACATGCAACGGGTTACTTGTAAATTGACTTCTCCATGAATATCATATATAAGAAGTGGGTAAAATTTTTGTAATTGCAGATGAAGTTCTTGATTGCTAAGTTATTAGCTAAGTAACTGTTGTGGCACTCACAATTCTCTGTTCAGCTCTAAAACTTAACCAGATTAGCTATTTTGATCTTCCAAAAAGTTCTACAGCTTAGGCATGGGCAGACTTTTGTAACATTTTTTTTTTTTTTTTGCTTTTTCATGGAGTTTTATTTTAAAGTAATTAGCTAAGTTAGCGTATTGGCATTTTGTTCAGCTCTAAATCTTAACCAGATAAACTACTTTGATCTTCCAAAAGCTCTGCATCTTGGGCACCAACAGATCTGAAATTTTTTGCTTTTTCATGGAGTTTCATTTTTTAGTAATTGTGTGTTGGTGGTGAGGAGTCATCAGAAGTTGATTTAACATGTACAAAGCTCTATTTACTTCTCAGGTGCACAGAGCCAACTCGTTTGTTCAGGATGTCGAAACCTTCTACTATATCCTGTCGGAGCAACCTCAGTTTGTTGTGCTGTTTGCAATGCAGTGACTCCTGTTCCACCTCCAGGTATCATCCTTTTTTTTTTTTTTATGTATACTTTTGTATACAGTACTCTGCATATTGTGTTTAGTGGAGTTATCCTGGATATCTGTTACACGTCGCCAAGTGATATAGGGTCATAATCTGTTTACACCATGGTCACACCGGTCTATGGGGCACACATGGAGGTCATCCTCACAAAACTAGATTGTTCTAAAACTTTAACCCTATCAAAAGTTGGTTGAAGTTTTGAACTTAATGTACATTTGCTATGTTTTGTTGGAATCTCAATAGGTACTGAAATGGCTCAGCTGGTCTGCGGAGGTTGTCACACCTTACTGATGTACATCCGTGGGGCAACAAGCGTTCAATGTTCTTGTTGCCACACCGTCAACCTGGCCTTGGAAGGTATTCAATCTAATTATGTTTGGTTCTCTTGCTCGATGAGAAATTATGATTATGTTTCTTTTTGCATTCTATGAAACAAAAAAAGAATTAAAGAATGAAAAAAAAATGAAGAAGAAGAGTTAAAAGTTAGCTCGAACTTCTGAGTTTCTTTTTTCTGGGACTGTTTCGCAGAATAACACTAACGAAGCACCAAAGAAAACACCACAAAACATGGTATAGTATTACGACTGCTAATACTTATACTCGTGCCAGCGAATCAGGTAGCGCAGGTTAATTGTGGGAACTGCCGAATGCTGTTAATGTACCAATATGGAGCACGATCTGTTAAATGTGCAGTTTGCAATTTTGTGACATCAGTTGGGGTTAGTATACTCTTCCATTTTAAATCTTTCAACTGTAGGTTTTTATTTTATACAAACTGGTTGTTGTTCTCTAGCTTATACTTGCTGTAAACCTCTCATTGTAGATTTAAGGAAGTAACAGGATTTTTAAGTCAAGAAAACGGAAATATGTTGACAGCACGACTGTTAACTTTAGTTCTCACTAAGTTCAAGTGATAGACCATAAACCTCACTTACAGTCTTACAGATTGGTGACTTGATCATCAACCTAAGCATTTATAAAGTGAAAGCAAAGACCAACCTCCCTAGGAGATTCCTTTCTTTGTTTGGTTTGTTAAAGTAAATTTTCTTATAACGACGACAAGCAATTTCCAGTGCTTCCCCCATTAAACCTTGTAATTACTCACAGCTCTGCCAGTCTCATTAAAAAATGTCATGACTGTTCTATGGATTAACATCTGTTCATTCAAAAAAGACAAGGCAATGTACTTCAACAAAGTTACATAACACACCCTTGTTTCCAGATCATCTTTCTCCAATGTCATCATTAACAAATTTTCGGCCTTAATGCATTTCTCCTATTACTTGGCCTCTCCCTGTACACCATGTGAAAATTTGCAGATTCTACTTTTAAATTTTCTTTTGCGCAGATTCTAATGTCCCAATCGTAGTGTTAATTGAATGGAGGAACAGCTTCCTTCAGCTGACCTCTAATAGTTAGGATAAGGCTTTGTTGATGATGACATAGTATCAAACCAGAAGATAACTTTGTACTATCGAATGCTAGGATAAAAAAAGATACCTGTTTGCTTAGTGTAATGGTGCATCCATATAGATGATGTTGATCCGGTCACGTTGCTTTGAGATATGACTTCCATCTGATCCTGTTTTTTTTTCTTTTCTTTTTTCCTTTTACTTTTTTTAATTGTTTTAGATTGCTATCTTTATGAGCTCCCAACAAATTTTGCTTTTTGATCCTTTCGTTTTTTTTAGTTTCCTTTGATGGATGCTGTCGAATGAGCTGAAAGTTAAACAGATAATGTTTTGTCGATTTGACTAAATCCAAAATCCTTCTTTTAATGTTTTCGTACTGATTTTGACATATGGTTTACTGGATTTTGCAGGCTTCACCAAGCACTATTGAGCAGAAGTTCAATAATTGAAATTCCCGAAATGCCAACATCGGTAATTTCCCATTTCTCTGAGTTCAATCCTTGTTCCTACAGAGTGTCTGAAGTAATTACTTGCAAATATTAACGGGGCGGAGAACGTACTCTAAGTTGAATGTATAGAGTTCTTTTTCTCGAGTTTTTTTTTTCTTTTCCTTTGTTGAATAAGCAGTTTTGCCAGCTTTTGTGTGTGAGCAATAATCTGTAAGAAAAGACTTTTTACATTGCAAGTGTGATTTAAAATTCAAATAAGGCCACTTGGTTTTTGTACTTTTTACGCTCTGTATCAATAGCATCAGCCAAAAGTCCATAGTTATGTATGCATTGCCTCTGTTAATTTTTGTCCTTAAATTTTCAATTGTTTGAGATAAATTTTTTTACATCAGTTTCAACCATTTAACAAAATTAACAGTTTATCTGTAAAAACCCACAAACTGTAATATATAATGGGGGGTATCTTGTAGTAATCCATCTCCAATGGGTTCGATTAAGTTCGTAGACATTAAGGTGAAAATCTTACTCAGGAACCTTGCCAGTATGTGGTTTATGATAACCACACTGAAAACAGGAAAGGTATGATAAACTTTCTCAAAGGAGCTGGTTTGGGGAATGAATTGATATAAAAAAAAAAAACCCCCCACATAAAGAAATCTAGGAAGTTTTTTATTTTTTTCACTCATGCTAGAGATTTGATGTTTATGTTCATCTAGTCAGAGACTAATTTTCCTTCTCAGGTTTCCTTGATGTAACCTTTGGTTAGCAGGTTCTGTAAATACATGCTTCGACAGATAGCTTCTGATAGAGTTGAATGGAAAAAAAAAATGAAATTGAAGTAGTTTAACTCTATACATGGGATATGGAGTAGATGATGACATGAATGACGAGACGATGACGTCGGCATTTGACACAAAAAAAAAAAATTGAAGCTGTTCAGATCATATAAAGCCAAGATTCCTTTACCATGCTTCTATCTAATGGACATATCTGATCGACAAAAGAGTTACAATCAAATTTCTTAAATTTCATAGAATCTTTTTTTTTTTTTTTTTTGCAAAACAGACTTCAACAGTCATCAAGATGGATTTATTGCAACTCTCATTAGGTTAACATCCAACTTAAGTTTGAAATTTCTTTTTAAGTTCTTTAATCACATTCATACCAAACAAATGTATGGTTAATGTCGATGACAGTGATAGCAAGCTAACCTTGTTTTGTCTACAACGACTTCCCTCCACATGCTTATTCGCCGATATTTTGAACTCAAGACTGATTGATCTAAACCAGACAAAAATATCAATTCTTGAATATTACTAGAAAACTAAAATCACCCATAAAAAGATTGAGAACATTACAACAATTTTCTTATGATCTTCAAGATAAGATATTTTGCAGACTATTTCCATCCTTTAACTTGAGAGATTTCAACTAAATCGGCCTGGCGTCATGGTCTATTTGATTTGCATATAGACTTGGATGTAACTCATCGATTGACTAAGAACTTTATCCTGTCTGAGAATTGGATAGTACGGATCTTCAGAGTTGATCTTCGGGGTTGAAATGGTACCAGTGAGTCCTAAAACCATGTTTTAGATAACAGTAAACCAGGTTGTTCAGATTCAGTTAGGTTGGTTGATTGTTCATTGGTGCCATTCTGAACAGGTAGATGTTTCATGCTGGACTTTTCGTGAGCATGCTTTTGTTCAGTTTTTGATTGGTAAAATGCCTGCGAAAACGATGGTGTTTATCTGTTACTTAGTAGTTTGTACAAATTTGTGAAATCAGGCCTGCTATTCTAGGGTAAAACTTATTTGACATGCTTTTTCAATCAGATCCATTGAAAGCAGAGTTGTTTCCATCATTTCAAGGATGGTTCTTGCTCTTGAGGAGATCAGAGTCACAAATTTCAATATCCAGTATTCCTGTGAATCCAAGAATCCACCTACTAGAAAGTTTTATACAGAACAAATGTCTTCTTGTTCATAACCACTGATATGAACCAAAACTCAGAAGGTAAAAGTTGTTCCTGAAATCCGACATACCCACTACCGAACCCATACTTGGCCGATGTGGGATTACCCAAGGCACATAACACCCACATTACATCAGCTTTAGAGCCTAAATAATCGGAAATGAATAGATTAAATGTAGAATGTAATAAAAGAATGGAGAAGGAAATAATGAAATATAAAATGTATAATCAAAACATAACAAAAATGATGAACCACCACAAATGATGAGAACTTTATTACAACAATATGTTGATTCCTAGTACATTCTCATTTATCCACCAGAAGTTTATTTTTCCAGACATTGCCAAGACCAGAGTTTCTTCAGCCAATCTTGTTCGTAAATCTTTTACTTTCCTGAGTTCATTGTTGAGTATTAAATGTAAGCAACTTAATTAACTGGGAAGTTTTAATTGTAAGTTTGTAACATGAACTAACATGCAGAACTGGCTATACTAGTTGGAAGCCAAGGCTACTAATGTTCCATCTCAATGTGTTTCCTGCTCAACGAACAATAACTAGAAATCTGCACAACTGCAACACCATTCCAAGTACTCTCAGAGCTTCGCAATTGCATAGGCAGGCAATTTAGACCTAACTGGTAGCACTAAATCTTCCCAATCCTCATCATCCACCTTGGAGAAGTACTGATCCACCATTTTGTCACTAATAAGCTCTAACCTAGAAGGCTCCCACTGAGAAAAATCAGGTAAAGAAAATTCCAATTAGAAACCAAGTTAATTCTTTACTAGGAATTGACATTAACAATCAAGAAAAGAAATTGAGAAAAAGGGAGAGCATTTTTCAACCTTCGGGTTTCTATCTTTATCCAACAAGATAGCCCTGCAACCCTGCATTTGAAGTTTGCCTTTAGAATAATTTTCAAAGAAGGAATTTGACAGAAAAATTACGAAGTCTATTCCAGAAACCTCAAAGAAATCCTTGCTGACTTCTTTGCGCAACACATGACAGCACATCCTATATTCCCTTATAAGGCACTGACCAACACCTTGCAGCCTCCCTTCTCTGATCTGGAATCACGACCAGTAGTATTTAGGCAGAACAGCTTGAAAGATTTTAAGCAGATCCATACTTCAATGTAAAACTTTGAAAAATTAAACTTGTCTTAAATAATAGGCATAATCATAGGTTTCCCATAACAAGTATGAAAATGTTTGCTATGTCATTTAGAGTTGGATTATTCTTCTGTTCCGAGTAGAATGGTCATGCTTGTATGTTTCAGTACTCCATTACGTGCATGCTAGTCTATTATACAATTCAGGACGGGGGGCAGAGTTGTCCTTTTATAAAAATGTGCTGCTTCATAAGCCCCCCGCCCTCCCCTCTCTCTCCCTGCCCTCTCTACCTCCCTCTCGATCTCAGCCTCCCCCTCTCTGCTCCCTGCCCCCTCTCTCTCTCTCTCCGGAGGTTTTGAGCCGTGCCGGAGGCACGGCGATAGACCTTGTTTAGTACGTTTTAGGTTTTATTCTTGTATTTGCATGTATGCATGTTTTTCTCTTGTTCTTTATGTTGGTTGCTGTAATGAGGTAAAGTTCATAATGTACATGCTACTAGTAGGCAGCACACACATTCTGAATGTATGATATATTTAGGATGATTAGTATATCAACATAGTATTCATGAATCATGATCTACATAATGGAGTCTTTCTTATGCCTAATGGAATCTAACATGGGGAAGTGGAGGGGAGGGGGTTGGGTACTGAAATAATATACTGATTCCAATAAAAAAAATTCTTGTGCTTCCTTTTCATCAAGTGCCGGAATATATAATTTCAGCAACTTATCAGCTCACCAGTTCAATCTTTACCACCTATAGTGATCTCTTTCCTTTTTGGTAGGAAACTAGTGTAAATTTGTCAATTCCTAGGAAGGATTATCTTCACATCAGTTCTCAACAATTTTGGAAAAAATTATAACAAAGAAAAAAAAAAGAAATTAAGAAGCTATCTTGTGCTGTAGGATCCTTACCTAATAGATTCATATTTAAGTTAGAACAACTTGAGAGGATAGTCAAAAGAAAAGGAAATAATAAATTCATAGTTCATACCGATCTAAGAGATATTTTAAGACTCATTGGTGATGCCTTCTTCAATGACTGAAGTGCTGCAGAAATCAAATCGTCCCCGTTTACAGCCTCCCCCTCCTACAATAATCAATAGATATCCACTTAAATGGACTAAGAATTTTACCTACAGTTATGACCTTCAGGTAGCAGAAGCAAAAGAAGACGGTACAACGACAACGTAGTAAAAATTCTAGAAGATCAAATATAAAAGTAAAACAAGATAAAGTAGAGGAAATGGCTTAACTCGGTAAGAAACCAATCAATCATTATAACTTACAAGAGCAGATACAATTTCTTCAACTATCCTTCTGGAAAAGCATTTATCGATGATGGCTAGTCTGCAACCAGGAAAATAAAAATATGAATCTCCAGAAAAAGTAGGGAACTTGTCTCACATGAAAATCATATGAGCAACAAAGGTCTTAAGAACTGGACTGTAACGAGAGAGGACACTCTATCTAGTCGTAACTGAATAAATTGTTTGGGTTAAAGTCCTTATCCTAGAACTTTTTAATTATCTCTACTGTAAAAGAAAATACTTATAGCATGTCTATGAGTGTATACTCCACAGTATACTTCCCCCAGGTGAAAGAGCAGACTTACCTGTGATAAGCGCTCTTCTCTTTCAAAGGTGGTTGATGTGAAAACTTATCAATAATTGCAGAGAGAATAGCTGGATCGGTTGTGTTCACCTTCTTTAGTGCTTCTTCCAGCAAAGGCAATTTCTGTTCACTGATGGAAAACAAGTTATGAAAGCATTCATATACACAAAATCCCACCAAGAAGATAAAGATGATATTATTATCATGACCATAGAAAAATATTGCATGATTCGCAAGTTCAGTTGATCATAGTGTTCTAATAATAATTGAAATTCTAACCAGGGATAACTGTTAGATATTTGGAGCAAAGATGAAGAATAGACTAAGTTGCACATTCAGTCTTAGTAAATTCCAGTAAAACTCAGCTACGGCTTTGAGGCAGGTATGAAGTGAATGAAGTGACTAAACGTGATACCGGCAGGAAGAAATCAGTTCAATTGTCGAGTTTTCACACATTACCACAATCTTGGTAAAATTCCGGATGCATTATGAGTTAAGAAAAAGTTATTGAGTTAGTCCACCGACTGAAATTCATCCTAATAAAACCAAGATGACTGATTATGCCACTACTGTAGTTAGTTCTTAATCACATTATGATCTACAAAATCTGTATTCTGGTTATTTATCACCCAATATTTTAAGTAGATGAGGAGGATACCATGGAAGGGACAAAGTGAGTAGCAAGGCCACATGCAAGCATTTCAGGACCATCCAACCTTGCACCCGTAAGACCAGCATATTCCCCTGGCAAGTGATATAGAAAGAAATTGATGATTGAGCATAGCTGTAATCTCACAACCTGCTAGATGTTACATAAGAATATCCAAGATGAACAAACAACTGCACATCCCACAACTCTACTCCAAGATGGACTATTCTTTTCAAAAGTTTTCCAAACTTTTTCCTTTTTATTTATTTCAGTTACAGTATTTATTTAAATGCGCCTCATCGTTCAGGCCATTAAAGTACCTCAGTGCAGAGTATGTTAAAGTATTTTTTTCTTACATACATTTACTAAAAGAGCATTCTAAAAAGTATTGTTTTGAATTATTGAATGACTTCTTGACTTCAGAGATTTGATTTCCTCTTACAACTTTTGGTTGATCAAAGAGAAGCCTCAAATCTTTCAAAAGGTTGAAACTAACTTCCTCATCAAAATTCTTCAGTGTGATGATAAAATGGAGTTTTATTATTTATTTTTCCAACCCTTATTCTTGCGACATAGCAAAGGATCTATCCTTCGCTGCACCTGGTCCAAAACCAAAAAATGTGCACAATGGTGTGTGGTATAACCTATCCAAAGAAGCTGAAATTGTATAAACATCAAGAAAAGCTTCATGCAGATAATAAAAACAACTAGTACTGATATAGCCTGCTTATTTCTTATTGAGAAAGGATTCATTAATTTTCTCTTGACCATCATTAGTCCATAATTTGGACTGTGCCAGTAGTTCAGTTCCAAGTTGTATGGACTGGTCAATAATTCTATACCATACTAGTGTGGATCAAAGAACCCTGTTTCTTCATTGAAAATAGGAATTATTACCAGTATCATTAGAAATATTATCGGTAATAACTACAAAATAACATATTACTGAAGTTTAAAATTGGAATTACCAAAGAAGCCAGGGAGTCTGGATAGAAAATAAGAAGCCCCTACATCAGGAAATAGCCCCAGTGCTGTTTCTGGCATTGCAAACACCTGTAAAAAGTCATCTGTAAGATGAAACGTCGCAAAGAAATCAACAGTAACTATATCTTAAGATGCTAGTCCTTCAGAAGAAAATCTAGTAACCTCTAAGGACCTATTAGCATATGATTGTTCTTCATTATTTAGAAGCAGCATTCAAGCTGAAGAGTGGGTATATCCCAACTAAGTAGGGAACTCCTCCGAAATATCCTGGTTAGACTAGACAAACTAGAACCATAAATCAGTGAGAATCTTCTTCTTATGTGCCTATGGAAGAAAACAAATACAAAAAACAAAAAATCTTATGATTTATATTAGTCACCATATAGTGGTCTAACCTGCAAATAACTCTAGAGGAATATTAATAAATAATAAACCACATAATTCAATGGAAACTTGGATAGTCTAAATATTTCCAGTTATCTTAAAATTAAATAAGACAGATACAGAAAATATTAGTTATTCATTTGGTTTGTCAAAAGTCTCATGTGAAAATCCTCTTCATTAAATTAAGCCCATTATTGACAGGTAAGAAATACATGAAACTTAAGGGTAGACAAGTACCGAGTTTTCTGTCACAACACGGAATCTACCATGGATGGAAACTCCAGCCCCTCCTCCCATCACGATTCCATTAAGAATTGAAACCTTCAAAGAATTTGTTCATTATAAAAGATTAAATATAAGAATTGGTAGAATTAATCGACAGACAACTGAAGAATTAAGATTGTATAGAATGAAATTAGTAAATTACTGAAGTTTCAAAATGAGTCCCACCTGGGGTTTACTGTATGTTGCCATGATATAATTCAAGATAAATTCATTCCGGAAAAATTCTGCACCCAATTTCCAGTGACCTGGTGCATGAAAATGGGTGACAATGTCAGACCAAAATTTTTATTTCTAACAAATCCAGCAGCAAGTTACTTCATGTTCTTATAAAATCCAATCTTTACCCAAGGGGAGATGGCCAATGGATCCAACTGAAATATGAAACAGGAAAGAATAGAATAAAAGGGGACCAAGAAGAAAATATATATGCCAGTAACAAAGGGTAATAGGTAATAGGTATTTCAGATACTAAGGGTCAGAAGAAATGTCATCCAGAATGACAAAAGGAATCTTCACCTTCAGTGATATCATGAACCACAGCTGCAACATCACCACCAGCACAAAATGCTCTTCCTTTTCCCTGAATTCAATAAAACAATTACAACATTTCAAATATGAAGTACAGATGAAAAAACAAGAAATAAAACATCACTCTACATATAATTTTTTTTAATACAGTTATAGATGCACTCGGTGAAGCAAAACATAACTACCCAGGTATGAGTAAGGACAAAAAGCTAGGGAAGTCCTAGCATAACTTCATTTCCCTAGATTCCAATTAGGACCAGTACATTTTTATAAAAATTTCTCTTCTTTAAGAATCCAACATGGATTTTGACATGATAGTGTGTTTAGATGAGTACCTTTAAGATCACCAACTTGACGTCTGGATCGTCCTCGAAAGCAACAAAGAGCTCCAGTAATCGAGATACCTAACAACCCACCAATTAAACAAGTTTTTAAGTCTCTCAGTCTACAATTTTTCATGTTAGAGCAGGTTGTGTACTTCAATACCAATCCAATTTCCACTCCAACCATCCATTGTATTAGAACTAGTGTCTAACACAAATCACATATGGTAGGACAGAAATAACAAAAGTATCAAAAAACTTCAAAATGCATGATCAGTCATAGATGAAGAAACACGATCATTTCTACATACCATTTGGAATGAAAGAGCATTCAATTGGCGGGGTCGGTTGAGAATCAATGTCCTCAGACACGACTTCTCTTCAACCAAAACCTGTAAAACAAAAGAAGATTGACTGATGAATAAAATTCTTAACCAAAAAAAAAAAAATCTACTTGATGAGAACTTATCAATTCGTCTGAGTAATCATATTCACTTTTAAAATTACTAACTTTACAATCAAAACATCGTTTTGAAGTTTGAACTTCTCAATTGTACAAAATGCTAACTAAGAAGGATAAAAATCAGCACTTTATGATGATTACTAAAAACCTAGTTATAGCAACTTCCTACCTTAAAAGAAGGGCATTTTTTTAGGTTCCTTTAGGGAAACAATTTCATTTTTAGGGCAAAATTGGTCGAAAAAAGAACCCTAGACTAATAATAATGTATTGAGTTCAGAAACTGTAAAAAAGTGTAATAAGTTTGGAAAATTTTCTGAGTTTGGTTTTTCAGGACGACGATACTTTGGTTGAAGAAAGTAATCAGGAGAGTGAGTATACCTGATCGGTGAAGCCTTCAGTTGAATCTCCAGAAGCCATGATTTTCGGTTTTGGAGAAGTTTCTGAAGAATCTGAATTTACCGTGCGTTGTTGATGATTTGATGATGTTTGAAGAAAAAAAAATATGGGTTTGATTTTTCTGTGTCAAATTGCGAATCGTTAAGTCTAATGTGCGCCGGGGATACCGGTTACACTGCTCTACTTATCCGGCTCTATTCTCGAGCAATTCTTTTGGGTGCTATTTAGTGCGGGTAGTGAGAATCCCTTTAACTTATGGATCCATGCGTTAAGGGGTGGAGGAGATTGAGATGATTAAATCGTCGCAGCTAAGAGCATCTCCAATGCAAATCTGCTCTGCTTCTTATATGGTATGGCTCTCAAGACATCCCCTTGAGACTTCTTTCTCATGTGGAGAAAAAAGTTCCACAATTTATGTTGAAAAGAAAAATACATCTCAAATACAAATGTGGTTTGGTTGTTAGTTTTATCTATGTGGCATTTAATTAATTAAATATTTTATTTTTTTAGTTGTAAAAAAAGAAAGAGAAAATGAAATCTTTAATGAGGTTTTCTAAAAAAAGAGGAGAGAGAATAATATCTTTAACTGAATTTGCTGACTAGGATGTGAAGACATCCTCTTGGTGAACCTCTAAAACAAGAGGATGGACTAGAGGATGTCTTCCCAACTACCTGCCACATCATCTTCACATTAGTTGAGCACATTTGCATTGGAGACGGTTTTAAGAATAAATTGATTGTGCTTCCTACGTGGCACACCACTTTTAAGCAGACCATGTTTGCATTGGAGATGCTCTAACACTCTCCAATTAATTACAAATGTGAGCAACAACAAAAAATTTGGGGATATGTGTGATCATCTGATGATCGTAGAGATGATTTGATCATCTCCGTGATCATCAAATGATCGCATATATTTATTTTTTTTAAATTTTGCGACTATTTGATGGTCGCCACGACCATCGCAATTCCACTTTCGACAATCACATCATCGCTCCACTACCGATCTCTTGAGTAGTGGAAAGTTGCTTGGATCCTTGGATTATTAGATCCCACTATCAAGGTGAAAATCAATGGATCTATGAATTATTGGATTCCACTAAACTTGCCCAAGAAGACGACGAATTCGACCACAGGTGGTTGAGTTTTGCTGAAAAATTCGACCATCAGTGGTTGAGTTTTTCTGAAAAAGTCAACTACTAGTGGTTGAACTACCTAAAATTTTGAATTTTTTTTTGAACTGCCCATTGGTGGTCGAAAATTTTAGTCGAATTCGACCACAAATAGTTGAATTCGTTATTTTCTTCAAATTTTTTTAGGGGAATTAACAAGAGTAGCAGATCTGTTTCGGCCCAATGATGGTCGAATTTTTCTACAAAACTTGATCACCGTGGTTGAGTTTTGCTAAAAAATTTAACCATTAACCGTTGAACTGCCAATTGGTGGTCGAAATTTTTTGTTGAATTCGACCATTGGTGGTCAAATTCATCATCTTCTTCGAAATTTTTTTTTAGAACTGAAATATTTTTTAACTGATTTTTTTTTCTTTTTATCTTTGGGGAGGGGGAAGATCTAGAAAGAGAGGGGCGAGATCTAGAGAGGTGATGGAGAGAGGGGACAAGTCTATAGGGAGAGGGGTGGAGGCGGTGGTGGAGAGATTTGTAAGGAGCGAGGGGTGTAGGCAGTGGAGGGTGGAGGGGGTGGTGGAGAGAGATGACAAATTTGTAGGGAGATAGGCGTGGTGGCGGTGGAAAGGATTAGAAAAAAGAAAAAAAAGTTAGCCGACGGTCGAGTGGGAGTTGGCCGACGATGGAGAGTGAGAGTGAGGGTGGTGAAGATGACGCTTTAGTTTGAGATTTTTAAGGTTGGTAGAAAAATACCAACAAATTTTCAGATAACCACCCCCTAGTAAAACTCTGTCCATCCCCCCAACCATTTTAAAGCATTTTGTCCACCCCCCAAACATTTAGAAGAACTCCTTTAACATCGCCAAAAAAAAAATTTATCATATATGTACTTTTTAATGGCATGCATGTCCGGGATCCATTTAATAAGATTGGCACAAGAGTTTTCTTTTTTTTTTTTGATAAACAATTGGCACAAGAGTTAAAAAGCATTAGTTTGCACATGGGTGTTTGGCCCAGCGGTTGTGCACCCCTCTCCATGACTTGAGAGATCTTGAGTTCAAAACTCTTAGCTTGTAGTTTGCCATTAGTTTGTCCCATGTAATATTTAGTAGTAGTAATAGTAGTAGTAGTAGTAAATAAGATAGCCCTTATGTGGCAGTTATGATAGCCCTTCGGTGACGGTTATGTTAGTCCTATAGTGGCAGTTACTATAGCAGTGTCTTTGCGCTTTTCACACGTCTTTCATGATGTATCTGTGCCTACTTATATATGTATCTTGAGCATTACTCTCCTTTAAAACAAAAAGCTAAAATTGAANGAGAAATTATTTCTCTAAAGTAAAACTTTTATTAATAATAAAAAACTATTTAAATCAACTACAAAACTTGTTTATATAGACTCTCTAATACTTCTAAATCAACTAGGACTTCTAAAAGACTAATTTGACTAGGAATAGAAACCCAAAACTACCAAAACACAAATAGTAAAATTCTAGTTTTTAATTAAATAAAAACTACTAATAAAAAGAAACTAAATGCCCAAAACGACACCCTAAAAAGACTTCTAAATAATAAGTTTTTAACTAAAAGAAACTTTCCTAAAATAGCAAATATGCGATTTTCGAGGCCTAGACGATGGAATTTGGGTGCTGTTTAAGGCGGGCAGTGGGAATCCTTTAATCCAATCCCTTAACATATAGATCCATGCATTAGGGGGTAGAGGGGAATAAGAGGAGAATAAGCCGGATGAGACATGGAGGAGATTGAGATGATTAGATCGTCACAGCTAACACTCTGCAATTAATACAAATGTGAGCAACAACAAAAAATTTGGGGCTACGTGTGATCATCTGATGATCATAGAAATGATTTGATCATCTCCGCTATCATCAAATGATCGCACATATTTTTTTTTAATTTTGCAACTATCTGATGGTCGCCATGACCATCAGATTATCGCAATTCCACTTTCGACAATCACATCATCGCTCCAGTATCGATCCCTTGAGTAGTGGAAAGTTGCTTGGATCCTTGGATTATTAGATTCCACTATCAAGGTAAAAATCTATGGATCCGTGAATTATTGGATTCCACTAAACTTGCCCAAGAAGAAGACGAATTCGACCACCGGTGGTTGAGTTTTGCTGAAAAATTCAACCACCAGTGGTTGAGTTTTTTCTGAAAAAGTCAACCACCAGTGGTTGAACTGTATAAAATTTTGAATTTATTTTTGAACTGCCCATTGGTGGTCAAAAATTTCAGTCAAATTCGGCCACCAATGATCGAATTCGTCATCCTCTTCGATTTTTTTTGGGAATTAATAAGAATAGTAGATCTGTTTCGACCCAATGATGGTCGAATTTTTCTACAAAACTTGACCACCAGTGGTTGAGTTTTGCTTAAAAATTCGACAATCAGTGGTTGAGTTTTTCTAAAAAATTTAACCATCAATTGTTGAACTTCCCAATCTTTTGAATAAAAATTTGAACTGCCCATTGGTAGTCGAAAATTTTAGTCGAATTCGACCATTAGTGGTTGAATTCATCATCTTCTTCGAATTTTATTTTTAGATCTGAAATATATTTTTACTGACTTTTTTTCTTTTTATCTGTGGGGAGGGAGAAGATCTAGATAGAAAGAGGCGAGATCTAGAGAGGTGGTAGAAGGTGGAGAAGGTGGTGGAGAGAGGGGACAGATCTAAAGTTGATGATGGTTTAGTTTGAGAATTTTAAAGTTGGTGAAAAAATACCAACCCATTTTTAGATAACCACCCCCTAGTAAAACTCTGTCGATTCCCCAATCATTTTAAAGCATTTTGTCGACTCCATCATGTCCATCCTCAAACATTTAGGCTGTGTTTGATAGCAAGAAAATGTGTTCCATGGAAATAGGTTCATTTCCACCACTTCCACGGAATTAATTCCTTGGGGGGGGGCCAAGGAAATCTATTCCATGGAATTACCTTAAAAACTAACCATTAGTCACGCTTTTAAGTAACTGGGCCCCCATTTCCATGGAATTAAAAATGTAAACAAACGGCGGAATTTGTATTGTTTCCGCGGAACTAACCCATTTCCATGGAATTCAAATGCTATCAAACACAGCCTCAGAGGAACTCGTTTAACATGTTTTTTTGGTAGAAAAAAAAAAAAAGAAGAGTTGTCATATACACTTTTAATCGGCATGCAAGTACGGAATCCATTTCATAAGATTGGCTCAAGAGTAGTTCACCACGGGACATAATTTAATTGTCCTTAATTCAATAGGCTTTAAAGGGAAGTAGTAGCGTAGCAAAATGGGACGGACTTACCCTACACGTTTTCTCTTTCTAATTTCGGAATTACATTAATTAACGTAAGTAATCTTTCTAATTTTGGAATTACATTAATTAACCGACCAGAATTCCTTTTCCAATTCGGACACAGTTTTTTCTCTATAAATATAGAAACAAATACTGCAAATCAAACTCACCTTCACTCACTCAATTGGTTTTAGCTTCCCTGCTTGCTTGCCTGCCTGCCTGCTTCACAACAACAAACAGCAACACAGAAAAAAAAGAAAAGAAAAG
The DNA here is from genome assembly GCA_002174775.1 of Macleaya cordata. Classification (NCBI taxonomy): domain Eukaryota; kingdom Viridiplantae; phylum Streptophyta; class Magnoliopsida; order Ranunculales; family Papaveraceae; genus Macleaya; species Macleaya cordata. The sequence continues at coordinate 1,149,616 of MVGT01004145.1, read as the reverse complement.
AGAAAGAGAAGTACACTTCTAATACGTACGAACGATGTCTTCTATGAGAAAAGGTTCGAAGAACTATATTCGTATAAAAGCTAAGAATTTCTTGAATTCGAAAGATACAGTGGCGAACCCTTTTGCAGAAACCCAAGTGTTCATTGAGGTTCACTTCAGTATAGAAATTATCCATGGTAATGGTAGTGGTCTACTATTCAACCGTCGTCCTGATTCAACCATGTCACAATATTTAGGACAACCCATCCTCTTAAGACTCTTCCAGATCGACTTTGTCGACTTATTCGCCTCTGATATCTTCCGCAATTGTGATCTTGACGCCCTCTTGTCTATTTATCTCAGTAATAACACTGTTTCTACAGATAGGTTTTGGAATTTCTTCAAACGCCATACATCAAGGTTTGGTAACAGAATCGCCAAACAAGCTGTTATAGAGAAGCCAGGTTTGGTAGTAATCGTTGTAAAATTAGAGATTTTAGGAGTACGAGATCTTGATGATGATGATGAAGAAATAGAGAAATTATTCCTACAAGTTGATCGTTGCAGTGTTAGTAATAATAATAATGATAATAATAATCAAGGAGACCCTCAAATTACCAGTGTGTTGGAGACCTTTTATATGAAGAAATTCGATGACAATGATGATGATGATGATGATAATAATGATGATAAGGAAACATGTTCAATTTGTCTGGAAGAGTTTGAGAAGGGTATTGATGTTTGGGGGACACAATGTGGGCATGTATTCCACACCAAATGCATCATCCCTTGGTTCAACAAAGTAGATACTTGCCCTCTTTGTCGTGATTCTTTATTCCCTGCTCAGTTAATTTGATTCTTCTTTTTATTTACAAACAATTGTAATGATCATGAGACTTGTTCAATAATTAGATTTTTTTTTTGTGTGTGTTTGTTACAATCAAAATGATTAACTAATTTCCCTCGTTTTAAACTTTTATTCCAAAATAAATTAATCATATTTAAGATTAATTACTTTTTATGTCTTCTCTCCAAATTTTTTGTTAATTATGGGTAAGTTACAAATGAGAAATACTACTTACAAAAAGTTCAATAAAAAATTTGACAAATAAATGAGGTGGCAAGATCAAATAGCATTACATTACTCTTGTACTTTTACCATTAGGATCTTGTCTAAGATCTCGCCACCTTATTTGTTTGTCAAACTTTTTGTTAAAATTATAACAAGGAATTAACATACATAACTTAAAGCCTGCGTAATCGCATGCAGAGGCAGGCGAGTTGGAACTACCTAGTAACGCTAAATCATCCCATTCCTCATCATCCACTTTGGAGAAGTACCGATTCACCATTTGGTCACTAATAAGCTCTAACCGAGAAGGTTCCCACTGAGGAAAATCAGGTAAAGGAAATTCCTATTACAAATTGATGCAGGGTTAATCAGATTTAGCACACAAAAGCTAGAACTAGAGAGAGAAATTATTTCTCTAAAGTAAAACTTTTATTAATAATAAAAAAACTATTCAAATCAACTACAAAACTTGTTTATATAGACTCTCCAATACTTCTAAATCAACTAGGACTTCTAAAAGACTAATTTGACTAGGAATAGAAACCTAAAACTACCAAAACACGAATTTTACTAAAAATAGTAAAATTCTAGTTTTTAATTAAATAAAACTACTAATAAAAAGAAACTAAATGCCTTAAATGACACCCTAAAAAGACTTCTAAATAAGAAGTTTTTAACTAAAAGAAACTTTCCTAAAATAGCAAAAACGCGATTTTCGAGGCCTAGACGATGGAATTTGGGTATTGTTTAGGGCGGGAAGTGGGAATCCTTTAATCCAATCCCTTAACTTATGGATCCATGCGTTAGGGGGTGGAGGCGAATAGGAGGAGAGTACGCCAGATGAGACATGGAGGAGATTGAGATGATTAGATCATCACACCTAACACTGTAATTAATACAAATGTGAGCAACAACAAAAAATTTGGGGCTATGTGTGATCATCTGATGATCATAGAGATGATTTGATCATCTTCGCGATCATCAAATGATCGCACATATTTTTTTTTTTAATTTTGCGACTATCTGATGGTCGCCACAACCATCAGATTATCGCAATTCCACTTTCGACAATCACATCATCGCTCCACTATCGATCCCTTGAGTAGTGGAAAGTTGCTTGGATCCTTAGATTATTAGATCCCACAAAACTTGCCCAAGAAGACGACGAATTCGACCATCGGTGGTTGAGTTTTGCTAAAAAATTCAACCATCAGTGGTTGAATTTTTCTGAAAAAGTAAACCACCAGTGGTTGAATTGTATAAAATTTTGAATTTTTTTTTGAACTGCCCATTGGTGGTCAAAAATTTCAGTCGAATTCGACCATCAATGATCGAATTCGTCATCTTCTTCGATTTTTTTTGGGAATTAATAAGAATAACAGATCTGTTTTGGTCCAATGATGGTTGAATTTTTCTACAAAATTTGACCACCAGTGGTTGAGTTTTGCTGAAAAATTCGACCATCAGTGGTTGAGTTTTTCTGAAAAATTCAACCATCAGTTGTTGAACTGCCCAATCTTTTGAAAAAAAATTTTGAACTGCCCATTGGTAGTTGAAAATTTTAGTCGAATTCGACCATTGGTGGTTGAATTCATCATCTCCTTCGATTTTTTTTTTTTAGATCTAAAATATTTTTCTACAGATTTTTTTTTCTTTTTATCTGTGGGGAGGGAGAAGATCTAGATAGAGAGAGGCGAGATGTAGAGAGGTGGTGGAAGGTGGAGAAGATGGTGGAGAGAGGGGACATATCTAAGGGATGATGGTTTAGTTTGAGATTTTTAAAGTTGGCGGAAAAATACCAGCCCATTTTTAGATAACCACCCCCTAGTAAAACTCTATCGATTCCCCAATTATTTTAAAGCATTTTTTCCACCCCCATCATGTCCATCCTCAAACATTTAGAGGAACTCTTTTAACATTTTTTTTGGTAGAAAAAAAGAAAAGAAAAGAAGAGTTGTCAAATACATACTTTTTAACGGCATGCAAGTACGGGATCCATTTAATAAGATTGGCACAAGAGTTAAAAAGAATTAGCTTACCACGGGACATAATTTAATTGTCCATAATTCAATAGGCTTTAAAGGGAAGTAGTAGCGTAGCAAGATGGGACTGACTTACCCTACATGTTTTCTCTTTCTAATTTCGGAATTACATTAATTAACGTAAGTAATCTTTCTAATTTAGGAATTACATTAATTAACCGACCAGAATTCCTTTTCCAATTCGGACTCTGTTTTTTCTCTATAAATATAGAAACAAATACTGCAAATCAAACTCACCTTCACTCACTCAATTTGTTTTCGCTTGCTTGCTTGTTTCACAACAACAACAAACAGCAACACAGAAAAAAAAGAAAAGAAAAGAGAGAGAGAAGTACACTTCTAATACGAACGATGTCTTCTATGAGAAAAGGTTCGAAGAACTATATTCGTATAAAATCTAAGAATTTCTTGAAATCGAAAGATACAGTGGCGAACCCTTTTGCAGAAACTCAAGTGTTCATTGAGGTTCACTTCAGTATAGAAATTATCCATGGTAATGGTAGTGGTCTACTATTCAACCGTCGTCCTGATTCAACCATGTCACAATATTTAGGACCACCCATCCTCTTAAGACTCTTCCAGATCGACTTTGTCGACTTATTCGCCTCCGATATCTTCCGCAATTGTGATCTTGACGCCCTCTTGTCTATTTATCTCAGCAGTAACACTGTCTCTATAGATAGGTTTTGGAATTTCTTCAAACGCCATACATCAATGTTTGGTAACAGAGTCGCCAAAAAAGCTGTTATAGACAAGCCAGGTATGGTAGTAATCGTCGTAAAATTAGAGATTTTAAGAGTACGAGATCTTGATGATGATGATGANATTACTCTTGCACTTTTACCATTAGGATCTTGTCTAAGATCTCGCCACCTCATTTGTTTGTCAAACTTTTTGTTAAAATTTTTGTGCATTTAGTACTTCCCGGTGTTAAAACTTATCCTGTATATCCCAGGTTCCACATTGTCCACGATGCTCATCAGATGGGCCGGTCAGTCTCAGTAATTGAAGACCCTTGCAGTACCCAACCCCCAGAATCCAATTCACCAAACAAAGGTTGGGGTTTAACACCCTTCCATATCTCTAAATTTACCTCAATGTCAGCAGCTGGAGTCCCTCGAGAGACATCCAAGACATGAGCAGGTGGTCGGGTCCTAGCTGGAGTTTGGAATGCTTTACTGCCAGAAGCAGAAGCAAGATGGCCTCCGATTATGCTCACACGATCTTCTATATTTAAAGAACAAATGTCATCAAGCTTCATATGCATGGGTTTCAAAACAGATGAGAGTTGAAACAATCGATAGATTAGGACTTGAATAATATCAAACCATAAATAAATGAATAGGAACCAAAGATATTGAGGAACAACTGAACTAGTATTAAAAAGAAACGAGCTTTCTGGCATGGATACCAACATAAATGATGATTATTTCAAGGAAAGACATGATATTCAAATTGATTTATGGTAATATGATAAGCTTCACCGGTATAAAAAGTACCTCCTGCTTTTTGTTGTAATGTGGACACCATTCTGGCTAATGCTTGCAGACGTAACTTCACTTTTAGCTGCATAGGGTTTGGCAAGGGGTAGCTCAGTTATTGTCATCTGCTCCCTCGCAGCAATCTCAAATTCGACTATGGGCCCTGTTAGAGTAGCGCTCTGTAACAAAGTCAACGAAACAGAATTATACTTCAGCATGTAACAATTGCCATTATCAAAATTTTAGTTTACTCTCAAAACTCTGAAACTTGTTTCAGCACACAAGAAATAGTAATCTCTTGCCTATCTAATTTGAAATGATTGATTGTCATATTACAACGAGTTGACTGTGTTTCATGATTTCCTAATCATGTCAGAGTATAAAATTGCGTACACCTTGCTTTCAAAAGGATTCCCTAATATTAGCAGCGATGTAAAGACTGGGAAGAAGCTAACTTGGCCAAGGATGAGATGCATTTAATGAAGCTTGGTAGTTCTTTACTAAGTTGACAAGTCGAGGGATAGAAACTCTTTTTTTGTACATTGAACAATTATCCAGGTTGTTTTATCCCCTCAGAACCATCCAGGTCAAAATCACAACAAAATTAACATAAAACCCAAATAAAATAACAGGGTAAAAAAAGGTTCTAGTGATTACCAACATGATTAAAAGAAAAAGTGAAACAATCCAAATAACTGATATTTGTGGTGGTGGTGATTGTGATGGTAGTAATGTGGTGGGGATGGTGGTGATTGTGTGGTGGTGGCAGTGGTGAGATGGCGATGTGCCGATGCTGTGGAGGTAACGTTGATGATGGTTTTGGTAGTAGAAGTGTGATGTTGAGTTGAATGAATTATTGATCAAGGAGATAAGTTACTTCTTTCTAAAGTATAAGGTTGCTAAACTACTAACTTTTTGACTTAAGTCAACAAGCTACTTCTGTTGCTATTCCCGTCATAGAGAATATGACAACAATGAAGAGCTATACATTTTCTGTGCAGTGGACACTAGAACTCACAATCATAGGCAGTTCCTTAAAGCCACCAAAGAAGTTCTCTGACCAGAAGGATCAGCAAGAGAAAACATCCAAAACCTGAGTACCAAGCAGGGCCTCCGGCACTCCATTTGCAAGTGCATGCACCTCTGCAGGCGAATCCGAAAATAAAATGTGAAAACATCCTGACCAAAGCATTTCTTAACTAATAAATCTAAGCACTAATGTATCTATAGACTATATTGAAGTTTTCAATTGCAATAAGCATGAATACCCCTCCAGCAGCATAATTATTGTGGCATAAGCATGCAAGGGCCATAAAATGGGGTAATTGCCAGAAGTATAAGGAAGTTGGAAGAATCACTACATTAAGTGAGACATGACCCGTGGCTGGTGCCCACCTAAAAACAGAAACAAAAATTGTTCCAACAAGTTACATTTTACAAATAGCATAAATCAAAAATCAAAAGAAAAGAAGTAATGCTTTTGAAGAATATTATGCAATTAACAGTAATTTCAATGTTATGAACACACCATTTAGATCTCACCTAAATACATCCAGAACCCACCCCGTTACCTGAAAGATAAAGGTGTCATGGCCCCAAGCCTGAATATTGTAATTCCTATTTTTGGGCCAATAGGAACCAACTGAACTCCCATTAAGTGATGGAAAATATTGCATTTAGGGCAACTATTTACAAGGAAGGAAGAAACGAAAGAAACTTCAAACAGAGCCATGTTAAGCAAGAAATTGATTAAGTTTGAAGAAGTAATTACCCTAGGAGTGGAGGAATGGCACCAACAATAGCTCCAACCCATGTATTCGCTGGGTGTATTTGCTTTAGGGGAGTATATAGAAACGGGTAAAGAGCGAGATTAGANGCCTCCGATTATGCTCACACGATCTTCTATATTTAAAGAACAAATGTCATCAAGCTTCATATGCATGGGTTTCAAAACAGATGAGAGTTGAAACAATCGATAGATTAGGACTTGAATAATATCAAACCATAAATAAATGAATAGGAACCAAAGATATTGAGGAACAACTGAACTAGTATAAAAAGAAACGAGCTTTCTGGCATGGATACCAACATAAATGATGATTATTTCAAGGAAAGACATGATATTCAAATTGATTTATGGTAATATGATAAGCGTCATCGGTATAAAAAGTACCTCCCGCTTTTGTTGTAAGGTGTACACTATTCTGGCTAATGCTTGCAGACGTAACTTCACTTTTAGCTGCATAGGGTAGGGATAGCTCAGTTATTGTCATCTGCTCCCTCGCAGCAATCTCAAATTCGACTATGGGTCCTGTTAGAGTAGCGCACTGTAACAAAGTCAACGAAACAGAATTATACTTCAGCATGTAACAATTGCCATTATCAAAATTTTAGTTTACTCTTAAAACTCTGATACTTGTTTCAGCACACAAGAAATAGTAATCTCTTGCCTATCTAATTCGAAATGATTGATTGTCATATTAGAACGAGTTGACTGTGTTTCATGATTTCCTAATCATGTCAGAGTATAAAATTACGTACACCTTGCTTTCAAAAGGATTCCCTAATATTAGCAGAGATTCTGAAAACCGTGTACAAAAGAAATCCACATCTTACCTTCAATTCAGAAAGGTATTTCAGGGGTACACCTTCCAGTAGCACATATAAGAAAAACAAATCATAATGTTTCTCTATACCGAGCATTCCAGTCAAGTAGTTCCCGCACAAGTTGATTCGCAATTTCACATACTCTCAACACAATCAAATTTTAACAGAAAAGAAACAAGAAATCAAGTAAACTATTTACTGCTAAAATACTAGTTCAATAATAAGGTCCAGCAGCGATGTAAAGACTGGGAAGAAGCTAACTTGGCCAAGGCTGAGATGCATTTAATGAAGCTTGCTAGTTCTTTACTAAGTTGACAAGTCGAGGGATAGAAACTCTTTTTTTGTACATTGAACAATTATCCAGGTTGTTTTTATCCCCTCAGAACCATCCAGGTCAAAATCACAGCAAAATTAACATAAACCCCAAATAAATAACAGGGTATAAAAGGGTTCTAGTGATTACCAACATGATTAAGAGAAAAAGTGAAACAATCCAAAAAACTGATATTTGTGGTGGTGGTGGTGATTGTGATGGTAGTAATGTGGTGGGGATGGTGGTGATTGTGTGGTGGTGGCAGTGGTGAGATGGCGATGTGCTGATGCTGTGGAGGTAACGTTGATGATGGTTTTGGTAGTAGAAGTGTGATGTTGAGTTGAATGAATTATTGATCAAGGAGATAAGTTACTTTTTTCTAAAGTATAAGGTTGCTAAACTACTAACTTTTTGACTTAAGTCAACAAGCTACTTCTGGATGTGTTGCTATTCCCGTCATAGAGAATATGGAAGAGATTCAAAACAAAATAAGAGTTGATTAAAATATATCAATAATGACAACAATGAAGAGCTATACATTTTATGTGCAGTGGACACTAGAACTCACAATCATAGGCTAAGTACCCCAACGGAAGAAGATACAGGCAGTTCCTTAAAGCCACCAAAGAAGTTCTCTGACCAGAAGGATCAGCAAGAGAAAACATCCAAAACCTGAGTACCAAGCAGGGCCTCCGGCACTCCATTTGCAAGTGCATGCACCTCTGCAGGCGAATCCGAAAATAAAATGTGAAAACATCCTGACCAAAGCATTTCTTAACTAATAAATCTAAGCACTAATGTATCTATAGACTATATTGAAGTTTTCAATTGCAATAAGCATGAATACCCTCCAGCAGCATAATTATTGTGGCATAAGCATGCAAGGGCCATAAAATGGGGTAATTGCCAGAAGTATAAGGAAGTTGGAAGAATCACTACATTAAGTGAGACATGACCCGTGGCTGTTGCCCACCTAAAAACAGAAACAAAAATTGTTCCAACAAGCTACATTTCACAAATAGCATAAATCAAAAAAGAAAAGAAGTAATGATTTTGAAGAATATTATGCAATTAACAGTAATTTCAATGTTATGAACACACCATTTAGATCTCACCTAAATACATCCAGAACCCACCCGG
>MVGT01004145.1:1100571-1140187 GCA_002174775.1 Macleaya cordata | reverse complement strand
ATTTAATTAATGGTTCAACTCGGCTACTAACTCGAATTGTCAACCGGGTCAACCCGGGCAAAACCGCGTCGACCCGGACAAAACAGAGTTGAAAAAAACCGAGTCAATTTCTATTAAAAGTTAAAAACCCTATATTGCCACGTCGTTGCATCCCTGAAAATACCCAGAACACCGGAAAACTCCATTAACGGCGAGATGTAGCACCAGAAACTACATTAAAATACAGAAAATTCTGAAATTTATGGAAATTTTTATTGCCTCATTTGCATTAACAAAAAGTATCAATTACAGTTAATGATCAAATTCAGAAACAGAGAACTAACAGAGGGTACGTGTATTAACCAAGAACAAAAAAAAAAGTTGCTACTTTGTTCAGAAACTTCAATTATATTACAACCCAAAGTCATCAAATGTCAAAAAAAGATTCAAGATAATCATCATCAATCACTGAAGAGTAATGGTAGAATAGCATTCAACTTTAGCAGGGACTTGTTGATAAACTCTTTAGTTCTTTTACAGATCTTTTTCTTCTTTCTGGATATTTGCTCGGGATCACAAATCATCTCTGAAAAATAGTCAGCGAAATCTTGCAATTCGTAGTTCATCTTCAAATTTCTTCCATCTTTCTTGTTCTTGTTCTTCTTATCATCTTTATCAAGAAGAACAGATACCCCCATAAACTCTTTAGTTCTTTTACAGATCTTTTTCTTCTTTCTGGATATTTGCCCGGGATCACAAATCATCTCTGAAAAATAGTCAGTGAAATCGTGCAATTCGTTGTTCATCTTCAAATTTCTTCCTTCTTTCTTGTTCTTGTTCTTCTTATCATGTTTATCAAGAAGAATAGATACCCTCATTTCAGATTTTTCATCGTTCTTCTTCTTATCATCTTTATGAACATTCTTGTGAAGATCAGAAACCCTCGTTGCAGATTTTTCATCATTCTCAACCCTTACTGTTTCTTGGGTAACTTGGGTTACTTGTTGAGAGTGAGACAGAGACCCCTCATGTGTAACAGAGACATGCCCATCAACTTTCCCCTGGTGAGGAACAGAGACAGCAACTTTCGAATTTTCATCCTGCTCATCGCGTACTGTATCTTGTGCCACGAGTTGATCCACAATGTCGAGGAAGAAAGTATCTTCCCATGAACTAGGAACTCGCTTCATCTTGAATACAAACTCTCACTCGCTACCTTTCTCTCTCTAGCTTACTCTGTCTTTAGCTCTCTGTCTCTCTCTAGGGGGATCTCATTCAAGTTTCAGACATAACAAATTGAGAAAAATGTTAGTTAAATCCGCTTCAAAAATATCACAAACCGAAAAATCATATATAAAACGGTTATAAATTACGAGCGTTAGATGTCTTTCCCCACGGATGAGCTTCGTGCGCGTGACAAACTCGTTTTGCCCCCTTCCACGTGCATGTAAGTTGCCAAATTATGTGGTGCACAAATACGTATAAGTCAAATGTAAGAATAAAATGGGTATTATGTTGACAATTTAGGGACAATACATGCACTGATGTTGATCTAGATGATGAATATATCATCGTCATAAAAAATCAGTCCTTGGATCAACTTAATGAGATTCCTTTGACAGGGCAAACCAAGCGTAAATAAATAAATTGAGTTAGGGCCTTAGGGGATATAATTGGTATTTTAAAAAAGTTAAAAAAATAAATAATAAATAAAAAGGACGGACGATGTGACAGCTCCGAGCTGTCACGCCGCCACATCCCCAAAACCCATTCTCTCTCCTCCCCTCTTTCTTTCTCTCTCCTAAATTGTAGGGCGATGGCGCCCCTTAGCCAGCCCAAATGCTTTAAAGGGGCAGCCCCTTAGAAGCTAGTATAGATAATTCAGATTACTCCTAAGTTGGTTATAAATGTATAAAACGATTGCCCTAGCTTGTATTTTTTTATATAAGTTAGGTTATATAGCCCCCTTAGAAAAACCCTTATGGAGCTAACATAGAATGCATCTAGGGGCTGATTTTTTTAAAGAATGATCAACATGATGAGTAGGACATAGCTAGCTGAAATCAACCTGTTCTAAAACTTGTAACCTCAAATCTATCCATTTTAAATGAACGGTCAAAATAAAAGTTTAAAACTTGCAAATTTTAGGACTAACTTGGAGTCAGGAGGTGTCCCCACCCTTCTAATGGGCCTAATCTCGCCTAATCTCCCTGGTTGCTTGCCCCAACCCACTCGTAAGAACCCGACAAGCCACTGGGTCAGTCGAAGAAATAATTCTTGGTGGATTGGCCACGGGGGGATTTCGAAGTCATAACCTTTACGAGGAGCATCACCTAAGCCTTACAACCATGAATTTAGCCAACTTAGCTACCACCCCAATGGTTATATTGGGTTTGTTCTTTACTATAGATTTATTTCTTATGCCCCATTTAGTACACCTACATGTTAGAAAGATCATTTTTGTAAAAAATTAACTTTTAGATTATTTAAACGCCGACAAAGCCAGTGTAAATGGAGTATAAGAGTAAGACGGGTAGGAATATAACATAAGCGGAATAAGATGGCTAAAAGTGTGAACTTCGTAAAACACTAGATAATAATTCTTAGACTAATCTTGATCTACATGACAAGGAAATCATTCTAACAAAAAAAAGCACGTTAGATTATCTCTATATACCCAATGGGGGCAACTGCCCCCACTGAAATTTGTTTAAATCGCATATATGGTTTGTAAATAGTTATTTACATAATTTAATTACAACCAAAGATATCAAACCATAAATAAATGAATAGGAACCAAAGATATGGAGGAACAAGTATAAAGAGAAACGAGCTTTCTAGCATGGATACCAACATAAATAGTACAAAAAATACAAAGGGTATTCCTTCATACAAAAAGTACCTCCTGCTTTCCTGGTAAAGTTGACAGGGTTTTAGTTTGATTGGTCGTGATTTTATCACTCAATAATATTTATACCGCAATCGCACGGTTGTCTATTGAGACAACGGCAAGTACGGGTCGATTCACAAGGATTAAGGAATAAGTAAAATTAATTTAATTAAGGTTGAACAGTTTTTAATTGATTTGAAGCAAATGAAATAACTAAATAAAAACTTCACAAAAATTAGAAGAACTAGGATTTCAGATTCCACTAATTATATGCATACCATCAATTTAAACTCTCTCTAATCTCCCTTCAATTATAACTCAAACCCAATACAAATTATGTAATAGATTCAGAAAATATTTTCATTAATATTTAAAATAACCAAAGAAATAATATGATTTTCTTCACTTTAAAAAAATAACAACTCCAATAATTAATTGTCAAAGTTAAGCATATAATATCAAAACAATAGTTAAGCATATTATATCAAATCTAAGCACAATTAATAAAGATGTATGTACTAATTTCATTAAGAAGCAAAAGTGTAATAAATAATATTACAAGAAGACAAATCATTTTAGCTAAAAATAATTATTAAGGGAGATTAAGATTAAGATTAAATATTATGGCATGCACAGCTTCCTCTTTAATCCTAGAAAAGAAATTTAGCTAGACATAACTCTAAAATTAATAACAAAATAAGTATTCATTGATGAAAATCTTAAAGAACTTACAAATAATTATTTAATTACTACACTCTCAAAATATCCTCCTTCATACAATTCTCTAACTATCTACACTTCCCCCCTTTCTTCCCTTTCTCTTCTTCATTCTCCCCCCTTTTATAGAAATTTTTCCACTTTTCTTCTTTAAGTAAAATAAATAAAACTAACAAGTGGGAGGTATTGGATGTTAGAGGTATTTTCTTTGATAATTAATTTGGTATTGGATGATTTGTAAGGCTTATGTGGTTTGACATCATGATGATGTCATTAAGATCATTTTTGCCTTCTTTGTTTCATTAGTGATTAAACTCTAATCTTTGACCAATTTTGACTGCTTTTGACTGAATTGACTTGGTCATCATGTGCTATTTTGCATGTACTCTCATGGTGCCTCTGATAGATTTGTGGGGTGCTTTTAATAAATTTGACTAATTGAACCAAATTTTGCAATTGAAGCATTTGAATTCTATTTATTTGCAAAAATATAAAAATCATTAAAAATAATATACAATTGAATACTAGCTAATATAAATTGAGGGATAAATATGTAATAATTATGCACTCAACACTAATGCCTGCAGATGTAACTTCAGCTTTAGCTGCATAGAGTTTGGCAAAGCGTAGCTCAGTTATCTTTAACTGCTCCCTTGCAGCAATCTCAAATTTGACTATGCGCCTGTTAGGGTAGCGCTTCAGTAACAAAGTCAACAAAACAGAATTGCACTTTAGCATTCGACAATTGCCATTATAAAAATTTTGGTCTTAAATTTCTGATACTTGTTTCAACACGTAACAAATAGTAATCTCGGATGAGAATAGTCTCACGTGGGATATAAGAGCCTAGCAAACCTAATATATAATGATCACGAGTCACATCACTCATTGTCAATTAATTTTGAGTTGGATGCTTACAAACTTAATATGGTATTAGTACATAGGCCCACACGTGATAAGCCCAACGACCACACGTACTCCCCCTCACCTAAAAATTCACGTGTTAGGCGCAAAAGAACCCCACACGTGAGGGGGTATGATGAAAATAGTCCCACATGAGATATAAGAGCCTAGCAAACCTAATATATAATATTAGTCTTGAGTTGGATGCCTACAAACTTAATAATCTCTAGGCTATCCTATTCGAAATTTGATTGTCATATTAGAATGAGTTAAATCATAAATCCGTTTCATGATTTCTTCTTAATAATGTCCTAGTATAAAATCGTGTGTACCTTGCTTTCAAAAGGTTCTCCTCATATTTCCACAGATTCTGAAATCCATGTACAAAAAAAATCTTTATCTTACCTTCAATTACGACAAGATCAGTAAAACCAGAGTACCTTAATCTTTCTGTTAAATTTGTGAATTATAGAATGGCCCTTAACATAAGCTAGTTTGGTAAGGAAACGAATTCAAGGACTGTTCACAACCATTTTTTCCCTCTTTGGTAGAAGTTAGAACTGCCACAACCATGAGGCCCATGAGGCTAACAGGCTGATTCTGATATGAAGATCTAAGGTTATGGCATTTGGACTGTGCAGGTTCGTTGCCACATGCCTCGCCCGTGGGTTTCTGGATCAGTAACCTCAGACTAGGTATAATCAGAAGTAGCAATTTGCTGCATGAAGTTATCCGTGACTATTTTGGGATCATATCTTTTGTGGGTGTGTGGGTCAAGTCAGGGACTGGGATCATTATATGGAAGTGGGCTGTCCTAAAAAGTGTGGCGCACTAGCTCTTCCATCCAAAATGGGAAGTTCTTTCAAGTCAGTGACCATTTTTATCTACACACCCATTTATTCTTATGCAACGTTTACACTTCATCTATGGGGGCTCATATAGATATGATTCAAAAGCCTTTATGTGAATCATAAAAATCAATAGTTGGTTAAAAATTGGTGGTAAAATAGATGGATCGAAAATTTAAAATGTCAATCAAGTCTATGGGGCTAAACATCGAATAATCTGATTTTTTATGAGGACGATCATGATCTCGATAGTGAAGAATTTAGCCTCACAATGATAGAGAGAAGTTCCTCACATTTCTCAGTTAGTCACTAACAATGGACCCTGGTGCAAGATTATCACAGTGAAAAACTTAAAAATCTAACAAATCAGGAGATCGGATTTGTTTTTGATGTTTCAAGGATGGCTATTGTTCTTGCAGAAATAAGAGTCGAAAATTTAAATGGAGCGTCTTTCCTGTAAATACAAGGTTTTGGCTAATTGTAATTTTTATGTGGAGTAGATTAGATATCTGGTTCAAGCCTCATTACCCTCAGCTTTAGAGCTTACATATTTGAAAATGAATAGATTAAAAAGTAAAACATAAAAAGAAATGGAACATGAAAAAATAAAATGTATATTGAAATCAAAACAAAAGAATGATGAACATCCTGTGAGTGTTTTTGGCAAAGGGTATCGATACCCTTATGGTGGGTATCGATACCCACAAAACAGGGAGGTGGTGTATCGATAACCATTTTGGGGGTATCGATACCCACTTTCAGGAGGACCCTGTATCGATACCCATTAAGGGGGGTATCGATACTTGCTGGGAATTTTATTCTGGGAAACTTTCTAAGTTGCGAATTTTGCTATTTTGAGTCCTTTTGGACTTGGGTTTCTTCCTATTTCGTGGGGGAACTTTGTAAGCCTATAAATAGGGGTTTATTAGGGTCTTCTAGGTGAGATAGAAGAGAATAGAAAGGAGAGGTAAACCTAGGGTTTTGGTCTTCTTGTGTGCTTCTTGTGAGTTGTGAGGGTGAGGTTTTGAGAAGTGAGAGATCTCTGTAATCATCTTCATTGTTTTAGTTGAATTGATCGTGCTTTTGTCCGAGGTTTTTACCCGAGTTTGGGGTTTTCCTCGTAAATCTTGTGCCTTGTGTGATTGGTTTCTTTGTTCATCTTATTTTCTCGTTCTTGTTACATCTTTCTACTTAACGATCGCTGGGTTGGGGCCTAAAAATCCTAACAAACTGGTATCAGAGCTGTGTTGAAGTTGAAGTAGAAGATGGCTACAAGGGTTTCGAACTCCACAAAGTTTGATGTAGAGAAATTTGATGGGCTGATAAATTTTGGCTTGTGGCAAATTCAAGTCAAAGATGTGTTGATCCAACTTGGTTTGATCAAGGCGCTGAAGGGTCGTGTAGGAAAACTCGCTGATATGGACACCGATAGTTGGGATGATTTGGATATGAGGGCTGCAAGTCAGATACGGTTGCTTCTCGCCAAGAACGTCTTAGCAAATGTTTCACAAATCAGTAGCGCTAAGGAGCTTTGGGAGAAACTGGAAAGCTTGTATTTGATGAACTCTCGTTCTAATAGATTATTCTTGAAGGAGCAGTTTTACACGCTGAAGATGAGTGAAGGTACGTCTATTGCAAATCACCTAAGTGTTTTGAATTCAATTTGTTATGAACTTGAAGCTTTAGGAGTGAAAGTTGAAGATGAGGATAAAGCACTTCGCCTCCTCTTGTCTCTTCCACTATCTTATAAGTATTTAGTGACATGCTTGAAGCAAGGAAAAGAAGCTTTGAGTCTTACTGAGGTTACTGGAGCACTCTTATCCGAAGAGAAAGAAAGGAATAAGGGGGCTGGTGGTGTAGACTTGGGTTTATATGTTGGTGAGAAGAAAAAGAAAAACGTTTGTTGGAAGTGCGGGCAATCGGGTCACTTGAGACGGGATTGCAAAGGAAAAGGTAATGGNCTTATATTACAACCCAAAGTCATCAAATGTCAAAAAAAGATTCAAGATAATCATCATCAATCACTGAAGAGTCCTGGTAGAGTAGCATTCAACTTTAGCATGGACTTATTGATCAACTCTTTAGTTATTTTAGAGATCTTTTTCTTCTTTCTGGATATTTGCTCGGGATCACTAATCATATCTGGAAAATAGTCAGTGAAATCGTGCAATTCGTTGTTCATCTTCAAATTTCTTCCTTCTTTCTTGTTCTTGTTCTTCTTATCAACTTTATCAAGAAGAACAGATACCCCCATTTCAGATTTTTCAGCGTTCTTCTTCTTATCATCTTTATGAACCTTCCTGTGAAGATCAGAAACCCTCGTTGCAGATTTTTCATCATTCTCAACCCTTACTGTTTCTTGGGTAACTTGGGTTACTTGTTGAGACAGAGACCCCTCATGTGTAACAGAGACATGCCCATCAACTTTCCCCTGGTGAGGAACAGAGACAGCAACTTTCGAATTTTCATCCTGCTCATCGCGTACTGTATCTTGTGCCACGAGTTGATCCACCATGTCGAGGAAGAAAGTATCTTCCCATGAACTAGGAACTCGCTTCATCTTGAATACAAACTCTCACTCGCTACCTTTCTCTCTCTAGCTTACTCTGTCTTTAGCTCTCTGTCTCTCTCTAGGGGGATCCCATTCAAATTTCAGACATAACAAATTGAGAAAAATGTTAGTTAAATCCGCTTCAAAAATATCATAAACCGTCCGATCAAGAAAAATCATATATAAAACGGTTATAAATTACTAGCCTTACATGTCTTTGCCCACACGTGCGCTTCGCGCGAGTGACAAACTCATTTGCCCCCTCACACGTGCATGTAAGTTGCCAAATTATGTTGGCGCGCAAACACGTATTAGTCAAATGTAAGAATAAAATGGGTATTATGTGGACAATTCAGGGACAATACATGCACTGATGTTGATCTAGAGGATGAATATATCATCGTCACAAAAAATCAGTCCTTGGATCAATTTATTGAGATTCATTTGACAGTGTAAACTAAGTGCAATAAATAAATTAGGTTAGGGCCTTAGGGAATATAATTGGTATTTTAGAAAAAATTAAAAAAATTAAAAAAAAAATATAAGGACGGACAGTGTGACAGCTCGGAGCTGTCACGCCACCACATCCCAAAACCTATTCTCTCTCCTCCCCTCTCTCTTTCTTTCTCTCTCCTAAATTGTAGGGGTTGGCACCAGGGCCGGCTCTGGCCCAAGCAACCAAGGCGGCCGCCTTGGGCCCCCACATTTCAAGGGCCCCAAAAAAATGGGAAGACCCTTTATATGTGTTATACATATTAATGGTTACAACAAAAGTTTTCTCATTACATCATTTCTTAGACTTAAAATATTACGAGCAAAGAGTCACGTGTTTACCGAGAGACCAACCCATTAAGAAAATATTGGTGCTATTGAGACATAAGGAAATTGAGAGAAAACCCAAACTGAATGGTTGTGGGGACCCGTTGGATTTGATCCAAGGACTAAAATTTGGTGAGGATGTTTTTCTTGCTAGATCATCATTACAAAAAATCAGGTCATTCTAAAATTTATAATCCTATAAAAAATTGATTGGAAGTTGATTGAAAATCAACAGTGAAGACTTCCAAATAACTTTTGATGGACTTATAAGTTTTAGAATGGGCTGATTTTTTGTGAGAATGATCTACATGATGAGGAGAACACGCTCACCAAATTTCAGCCCTTGGAGTGTATGGAACTGGCCTCACAACCATTCTGTTTTAGTTTTCTGTCCATTTCCTTCTGTCCTAATACCATTTTCCTCAATAAAATGAAAAATTGGTCCGTTCACCTTCGGTTGCCACGTCTTCATAAACGTAAAAATCTTAATCTTCTTTCTATTCTTCTTCACCTAATTGATTCATCTCTCTCCCAAAATAATCTACTCCTCTCTCTCTCTCTCTCCTAGTTATTGTCTTCTTGAGTAAAAATCTTATTAACTCTTTCTCTCTATTTGCACTTTTGTACGTAGGCGTCGTAGCTAGTGCTTGGGCCCTTAATTAAGCAGCAACTGCAACACATTCCTCATATATAGATTATCATATTCAAAACTTAGCCCATTCTATAATTTCTAACCCCATTAAACATTCATCGAAAATCAACAATAAAAATAGATGTTTAAATTTGACTAGTTTTTTAAGGGATGATTTGAGAGGTTTAGAGGTTTTAGAATAACTAATTTCTGAGTATGATGCTCTATGTCACACCCCGATTTTCGGTACTTTAAATCTGACCCCATTCGCCGAGTCCGAAAACCAATGCGTGATTAATGTAATAGAAGTGTAAGTAAAAATAATAAATAAAACTCATTTACTTTACTTTTGAAAGACAATGAATTTAAAAATATTTTATTAATGGTTCACTTTAGTCAACATTGGTTACCTTAAAGTTAGGTCCAAGTCAACCAAGTCAATATGTTAGTTAAATCCGCTTCAAAAATATAATAAACCGTCCGATCAAGAAAAATCATATATAAAACGGTTATAAATTACGAGCCTTACATGTCTTTGCCCACACGCGTGCGCTTCGCGCGAGTGACAAACTCATTTGCCCCCTCACACGTGCATGTAAGTTGCCAAATTATGTTGGCGCACAAACACGTATTAGTCAAATGTAAGAATAAAATGGGTATTATGTGGACCCACTGGGGCGATACATGCACTGATGTTGATCTAGAGGATGAATATATCATCGTCACAAAAATTAATCCTTGGATCAATTTAATGAGATTCATTTGACAGTGTAAATTAAGTGTAATAAATAAATTGGGTTAGGGCCTTAGGGAATATAATTGGTATTTTAAAAAATTTAAAAAAAATTAAAAAAAAAATATAACGACGGACGGAGTGACAGCTCGGAGCCGTCACGCCACCACATGCCAAAACCTATTCTCTCTCCTCCCCTCTCTCTTTCTTTCTCTCTCCTAAATTGTAGGGGTTGGCACCCCTTAGCCAACCCAAATGCCTTAAGGGGGCAGTCACTTAGAAGCTAGTATAGATAATTCAAATTACTCCTAAGTTGGTCATAAATGTATAAAACGATTGCCCCAACACGTATTTTTTTGTATGTGTTAGGTTATATAGCCTAGACTTGGCAACGGGTTAGGGTTAGGGTCGACCTTAGCCGAGTTGGCGGGTTAACGGGTCAATATTGCTCAACCCTAACCCTGATTCGTTTAATAAACGGGTCAGTTTTTCAAACCTTAACTCTAGGCGGGTTGACCCTAACGGGTTGGCGGGTTAACCCTAACTAAAATTTAAAAATTTTAAAGACAATTTATTACTCATTAATCATTATTTTAAACTTAAAACTCATTAATTAGATTAAAATTTGTCAAATTTATTAGTTGAAAGATTAAATTACTAACTAAAACTTAAAAATTAAAATTAAAAAATATTTATAAAAACTGAAACTAAAGTGTTATTTTTTTTAAAAATTATAATTCACGGGTTGGAGGGTCACCCGCGGGTTGGGCGGATTGACCCTACTAACCCGCGGGTCCAAAAATGTCAACCCTAACTCTATCCGTTTAGTTGGCGGGTCGAGTTAGGGTTGACTTTGGCGGGCCGGATCACCCGTTGCTAGGTCTAATATAGCCCCCTTAGAAAAACTTTTGGGGCCCACATGGAATGCATCTATGGGCTGATTTTTAGAGAGAATGATCTACATGATAGTAGAATAGTTAGCTGAAATCAACCTGTTCTAAAACTTGTAATCTCAAATCTATCCATTTTAAATCAACAGTTAAAATAAAAGTTTAAAACTTGCAAATTTTTTAAGGACTAATTTGGAGTCAGGAGGTGTCCCCACTCTTCGAGTGGGCCTAATCTCGCCTAATCTCCCTGGTCGCTTGCCCCGACCCACTCGGAAGAACCCGACAAGCAACTGGGTCAGTCGAAGAAATAATTCTTGGTGGATTGGCCACGGGGGTTTCGAAGTCATAACCTCTACGAGGAGCATCACCTAAGCCTTACAACCAGGAATTTAGCCAACTTAGCTACCACCCCAATGGTTATATTGGGTTTGTTCTTTACTATAGATTTATTTTTTACACCCTTTTTAGTACACCTACATGTTAAAAAGATCATTTTTGTAAAAAATTAACTTTTAGATTATTCAAACGCCAACAAACTCAGTGTAAATGGAGTATAAGAGTAAGGCTGGTAGGAATATAACATAAGCGAAATAAGATGGCTTAACGTGTGAAATTCGTAAAACACTAGATAATAATTCTTGGACTAATCTTGATCTACATGATAAGAAAATCATTTTGACAAAAAAAAACACGTTAGATTATCTCTATATACCCAATAGGGGCAACTGCCCCCACTGAAATTTGTTTAAATCGCATATATGGTTTGTAAATAGTTATTTACATAATTTGTAACCAAAGATATCAAACCATAAATAAATGAATAGGAACCAAAGATATTGAGGAACAAGTATAAAGAGAAACGAGCTTTCTAGCAGGGATACCAACATAAATAGTACAAAGGGTAATATGTAAGCTTTGTTCATACAAAAAGTACCTCATGCTTTCGTCGTAAGGTTGACAGGCTTCTAGTTAATGCTGGCAGATGTAACTTCAGCTTTAGCTGCATAGAGTTTGGCAATAGCTTAGTTATCTTCAACTGCTCCCTTGCAGCAATTTTAAATTCGACTATGCGCCTGTTAGGGTAGTGCTTCCTTAACAAAGTCAACAATACAGAATTTCACTTCAGCATGTAACAATTGCCATTATAAAAATTTTGGTCTTAAAACTCTAATACTTGTTTCAGCACGTAACAAATAGTAATCTCTTGGCTATCCTATTCGAAATGTTTGATTGTCATATTAGAATGAGTTGAACCATGAATGTGTTTCATGATTACTTCTTAATAATGTACTTTTCTTTCAAAAGGATCCCCTCATATTTCCGCAGATTCTGAAAACCATGTACAAACGAAATCCTCATCTTAACTTCAATTACGACAAGAATTCTGTTAAATTTGTGAATTATAGAATGGCCCTTAACATAAGCTATAGTATGGTAAGGAAACGAATTCAAGGACTGTTCACAACCATTTTCTTTCCCACTTTGGTAGAACTGCCACAACCATGAGGCTAACAGGCTGATTCTGATATGAAGATCTAAGGTTACGGCATTTGGACTGTGCAGGTCCGTTGCCACAGGCCTCGCGCGTGGGTTTCTGGATCAGTAACCTCAGGCTAGGTATAATCAGAAGTAGCAATTTGCTGCATGATGTTATCCATGACTATTTTGTGGATCATATTTTTTATGTGATTGTGTGGATCAAGTCAGGGACTGGGATCATTATATGGAAGTGGGCTAGACATGTCCTAAAAAGTGTGGCGCACCAGCTCTTCCCTCCAAAATGGGTAGTTCCTTCAAGTCAGTGACCATAATAAATAATATTTTCCACCACCATTTTTATCTACACACCCATTTATTCTTATGCAACGTTTACGCAAAATTAGATCGTTCTAAACTTTTAAGCCTATCAATAGTTGGTAAAAAGTTGGTGGTAAAATGGATGGATAAATTTTAAATTGGTGATAAATTTAAAATGTCAATCAAGTTTATGGGGCTAAACATCGAATAATGTGATTTTTTGTGAGGATGATCATGATCTCCATAGTGAGGAATTTACCCTCACAATGATAGAGAGAAGTGCCTCACATTTCTCAGCTGAGTCACTGACAATGGACCCTGGTGCAAGATTATCACAGTGAAAAACTTAAAAAGATTTAACAACAAATCAGGAGATGGGATTTGTTTTCGATGTTTCGAGGATGGCTATTGTTCTTGTAGAAATAAGAGTCAGAAAATTTAAATGGAGTGTCTTTCCTGTAAACACAAGATTCTGGATAATTGCAATTTTTATATGGAGTAGATTAGATATGTGGTTCAAGCCTCATTATCCTCAGCTTTAGAGCTTACATATTTGAAACTGAATAGATTAAAAAGTAAAACATAAAAAGAAATGGAACATGAAAAAATAAAATGTATATTGAAAACAAAACAAAAGAATGATGAACATCCCACCAATAATCAGAATTTTATTACCATAAATTTTTCCTCGTACATTCTCATTTGTTCGTTTTCCAAGGCAACCCTTGTTCCTGATATTTTACTACTACTTCTGAGTTCATGGACGAAGATTGAATGAAAGCAACTTAATTAACTGATAAGTTCAAATTATAACAAGGAATTAACATACATAACTTGAAGCCTGCGTAATCGCATGCAATACCATTTCCAGGGAACCTTCAGAGCTTTGACATAGCAGAGGCAGGCGAGTTGGACCGAACTGGTAACGCTAAATCTTCCCATTCCTCATCATCCACTTTGGGGAAGTACCGATCCACCATTTGGTCACTAATAAGCTCTAACCTAGAAGGCTCCCACTGAGCGCAGGAAATCAGGTAAAGGAAATTCTTATTAGAAACTATGTTAAAGATTTCTTTTAATTACCAGGAATTGGCATCTAACAACTAAAAGCATAAATAGAGAAGAGAAAAAAGGGGGAGCAACTTTTAACCTTTGGGTTTCTGTCTTTATCCAACAGTATAGCCCTGCAACCCTGCATTTGAAGCTCACTTTTAGAATGATTCTCAAAGAAGGAATATAACAAAGAAAATTACTATATCCAACAGTCTACTACAGAAACCTCAAAGAAATCCTTGCTGACTTCTTTCCGCAACATATGGCATGAAATTCTATATTCCCTGATAAGGCACTGACCAACACCTTGCAGCCTCCCTTCTCTGATCTGGAACCAAACCCAGTCGTTATTTAGTCAGAGCAACATCAAGGAATATGATATATTTAGGATGACTAATACATAAATTTTATTCATGATCTAACGCATTGGATTTTCTCTTGTGGTTTCTGGAATCTAACATGGGGGAGTGGAGGAGAGGGAGTTGGCAGACTGAATTAGTATACTGGGATCCAGTAAAAATATTTTTCCACTTTTGTTTTATCAAGTGCCAAAACATATAATTCAGTAACTGATCAGCTAACACATTTAGTGCTCTATTTTTTCCATTCCTAGTAGGAAATATGGGAATAAAATTTTTCTACAACAAAGTTGTGGAGTTAAGAAATTAAATCTTGCCATGTTGTGCTCAAAAAAAAAAAAAAAAAATGGTCATCTTGAAGAAGCTATCTTTTATTATACGGAATTTTTTTTTCAATCCGAAAAAAGGAGTTTTAATAAGATGAGAGAAAAAAAGAACGAAAAAAGTGAGGGTTGAAAATCAAATCAACCCATGCAGAAGGGGAATTAAGAAGATGAAATCCCAGTTACAAAGGAAATGATCAAAATGCAAATAAGATCAGAGCAAGCTGCTTTTGACGTAATAAGACCAGTGATTATATGTAAGTTTGAACAAATTAAGAGGATGGTCAAGAAAAAAGGAAATAATAAAATCGTACAGATCTGAGAGAAATTTTAAGACTTATTGGTGATGCTTTCTTCAATGACTGGACTGCTTTAGAAATCCAAGCGCCCCCCTTGTTTGCAGCCTCCCTCTCCTACAATAATCAACATAATGTCGAGTTAAGTAAAACCAAGCACTTTACTTACATTTAGGACCCTCAGATAGCAGAAGGAAAAAGAGAACGCGGTGTAAGTGTGTAACAACAGCTCTATGAAAGATCAAGAAGTTCAAAATAAAAGTCAAAAAGATAAAGCAGAAGAAATGTCTTCTCTCAGCAAGAAAGCAATTCATCTCTTTAACTTACAAGAGCAGATAGAATTTCTTCAACTGTCCTTCTAGAAAAGCATTTGTCAATGATATCTAGTCTGCACTCAGTAAATCAATGAGATGAGTCTCGAGAAAATGTAGGGAACTTGTTAGGTGTATAGGTCAATGTACATGAAAATCATATCAAGAACTTGCATTCGAGTGGAATGGCATGTAAAATGTTAATGTGGGGGCATTTAATTAAATAAAGGAACTATAATATTTTGTTGTTAAAATGGGAGGTGAGTTTAGACTTGGTTGGGAAGTCTAAGAGTCTAGTTTTAGGTTCTTATATCTCTGTCAAGAAGTCTTAGAGGGCGTTTGGCAACCAGAAGCAGAAGTGCTTCCGCTTCTAAAAAAAGCAAAAGTGCTTTTGAGAAGTATAAAATAAGGAGAAGTTAGTATGGTAAACTATTGACTTATAAGTCTAAAAAAATGATGAGTTATTAGTTGTTACACAGTACTCGAGGAGAAGCAACTTCTAAGAAGTAGAAAAGCAAAAAAAAATCAATGTCAATGAGTCACTTTGGCAATTGTGTAATGTACCTAGCCTAAGTTTGGCTGTACTGAAATCTCTATATATAGGAGTCATCTTGATGTAATTGAACATCAACAAAAATAAAAAATAAAATAAAAAATAATTGAAAATAGTGGTTTAAAGAAATCAAGTTTTGATACTGTACTTCTTCTTCATTCTTAGCAGGAGCTCTGTATCATCATCAACTTTTTCTATTTTTATGCATAAGGTTTTAAATAAATTAGTTTTTCTTTGTTAATGTTTCCGCTGCGTATGCCCCAAACTCTGATGTTCTAACATTAAATACATGATTAAAAGAAGGATTTCTTTTAGCAGATGAGTACAAGAAGGATTTTCAATACGGCCACATGTTTAGAAATAGAGAAAGAACAAAGTTTCAAAGCATGGGCTGTAATGATAGAAGAACACACTATACTAAGGTGGTATTTGTTTTTTAAGGCATCTGAATCCGACTCGTGTAACACTAACCTTGTATTGTGCAGGATCTTAGAAATTTTAAAATAAACTCATCTGAATTGTACATCGAGTCAGACCTTCATCTCAAATTCAGCTCAAATTTTTGCTTAATACTCACTTTAAAAGTCTGACTTAACCAAGAGTTAAAAGTATTCAAACAAGTTAAAAGTCAAATTCAAACAAACAAGATACACACGAGTTAGATTCAGATGCCTGGAATAAAAAAAAAAAAACACCACCTACTTCGTAACTGCATAATTGTGTGGGTGAAAGGCCTTAACCTACATATTTTTTATTAGCTCTATTATAAAAGAAATAAGTTAACGCATGTGTGGGTGTGTGTGTATACTTGACAGTATACTTCTTCTACCTGTGATAAGCACATCCCTCTCTCAAATGGGGTTGTTGTGAAAATTCATCAATAATTGCCGAGATAATAGCTGGATCAGCTGTGTTCACCTTATTTAGTGCTTCTTCTAGCAAAGTCAATCTCTGTTCAGATGGAAAACAAGTTAAGAATGCATTTGTATATATACACATCCCACAAATAAGACAAAAGTGATGCCTTTACGTGATCATGGAAAAATACTGTGGTTCAGTGAAAAAGCATCCTTATGCTCTAAGAGTATTTGGATTCTTAATCAACTTTAAGTGTTAAATATTGAGAGCAAAGACAAAGGATGTATAGAATAAGTTGCAGAATTGAGACTAAGTAAATTCCAGGACAACCCAGCTAAGGCTTTGAGGGAGGTCTGAAGTCAATCAAGTGACTAAACACGACACCTGCTGAAAGAAATTTGTCCAATCGCGGAGTTCAGACCCAACCCATTAGCATAATTTTGGGAAAAAATTAGAAACGGTATTGAGTCACTTATGTGATTCAAGTTCATCCCTGAAAAAACCTAGATGGCTGGTTATGGCACTACTCTTCTTAGTACTCAATTACGTGATAGTCTGTAAACTTTGTATTTTGGTTTAGTTATAACGGAATGTTTTAAATAGACGAGGAATATACCGCGAAAGGGACAAAGTGAGTTGCAAGGCCACATGCAAGCATTTCAGCACCATCCAACCTTGCACCTGTAAGACCGACATATTCTCCTGCCAAGAATTAGAAGGAAATTGATGATTGAGCAAAACTAAAATTTCACAACCTTGCTAAAACATTATATAAAAATATCCAAGGTTAAAACCAAAATGAACAAACAATTGCACATCTGACTACTCGCCTCCTCCCTCTGCCCCCAACATACAGTCCCCTAACCGCTCAAGATACATGTATTAGTTCAGTTACTATTTGAAATGCATATGACATGAAATGACTAATGACTATTATGAATACCATACAAAAATGACCGACTTAGGCCCTCTTTGGTATCCTGCTAATATTTGCATGATGCAAATAATAGGAATGACACTATCTGTTTAGGTTTTTGATGGTATATCTTCATGGTGCTTTGAGAGATAGGATAGTGGAAGCCAGAAGTGCAATTGTTAGTTCAAAAATAATAAAACAATGATAGCTACAACTGATCCATGTTTATTTCTAATTAAGTGATAGGATAGTGGAAGCCAGAAGGGAAATAGGGGATAAGAAAAAGAGGTAGATAAGAAAGATAATTTTTTTCAATTCTCTCCATTCCCTCTATATCTGTCTCTACAAGTCTCTTTAAATACAGAACATAAACTTCCAATTCTATTAGATGAATTCTATAATTTTTTAATTCTATAAAACTTGTAATTATAAAACAATTATATAAACCAAACAATGAAAACACTTAAAATAGTTAAAACATCCTTCCACTAAGTGATGTTAATGCAGGGATTCTTGAATAGGGAATCAATTAGGGTTTTAGTTAAAGAGTAAAGTGGCTTGAAAAGGGCAAGTAGATTGTCTTAGAATAGCTAAGAAACATGACTGAGTGTTACTCATAAAAGTGGCTAAACTGAATACATTGGCAGAAACTTATAGTGTGTTTGGATGTAGAATTCATGTTCCCTAAGGGAAACATGAATCCTTTGGTTTGTTTGACAACCATAAAAGAATCCATGGATTCATGAATCCTTGAAAGCTTGAATCCTTTGGTTTGTTTGGCTGCCATTTAAAATCCAAGGAAAATCTCTATTTTATTGTTTTAATTTTGTGGGGTGTAATCTGCATTGAGTTGGGTGAATACATAGTGAATCCTTAGTTTATAATTCCACCAAATTCTAAGGGGGGAGGTGGGACTCCAAAATAGGGATTTGCTGGAAAACATGTTTCTCTGGGAAACAAGTTTTCTGGGATTCTTGGCAGCCAAACAGACCAGGGAAACATGAATCCCTGGTCTCCACTGAATCCCTACCTTGGAATCCCCCATCCAAACAAACCATTAGCTTTTTATAGCCTAAGCTGATGAGATAACAACAATAACTGCTGTTTTAAACAGAATACAAGCATAACATATGTCACGAACTACTGATATTATCAAACCATTGCATATGACATGAAATGACTAATGACTATTATGAATACCATACAAAAATGACCGACTTAGGCCCTCTTTGGTATCCTGCTAATATTTGCATGATGCAAATAATAGGAATGACACTATCTGTTTAGGTTTTTGATGGTATATCTTCATGGTGCTTTGAGAGATAGGATAGTGGAAGCCAGATGGGAAATAGGGGATAAGAAAAAGAGGTAGATAAGAAAGATAATTTTTTTCAATTTTCTCCATTCCCTCTATATCTGTCTCTACAAGTCTCTTTAAATACAGATCATAAACTTCCAATTCTATTAGAATTCTATAATTTTCTAATTCTATAAAACTTGTAATATTATAAAACAATTATAATAAACCAAATATTAGCAGGAAAAGGGCAAGGTAGATTGTCTTAGAATAGCTAAGAAACATGACTGAGTTTTACTCATAAAAGTGGCTAAACTGAATACATTGGCAGAAACTTGGCTTTTTATAGCCTAAGTTGATGAGATAACAACAATAACTGCTGTTTTAAACAGAAAACAAGCATAACATGTAACGAACTACTGATATTATCAAAGAGGAGGGTTCTCACACCCCCATTTGGAACACCCCCACATGAAATATGATCTCCAAAATCAGCCTGTTCTAAAACTTCTAACCCCCTCAAATCAGACAATAAAAAAAAATTGGCAAATTCGAGGTGTCTTTTTAACCGTTGATTTTTAACAAACTTTTGATTGCGTTAGAAATCTTAGAATGGATTGATTTCCAATATGATGATCTAGATGGTGAGGAGAACATCATCAAACGAAATCAGTCCTAGGATCATCTCCATGTGGGCCACACATGATAGGGGTGCAATAGCCCTCGTCTATAACAAATACGACCAGAATTAATGCTAGTGCATCAGATGTCCTACTCCTACATCATCAATAGACGATTCAGTACTTTTCCTCTTGATCATTATGAAACGATAATTTAGACTGCGCCAGTAGTTAAGTTAAACATATTATGTAGTGGAAAATAATTAAGTAAATATAGACCAAAGTAATTGTTGATTAAAGAGCCCTGTTTTCATCTCAAATAGGAATTAGTACCGGTTTCATTGGAAATATTATTGGTAACCACTATAACTAGAATATTAGGGAAGTTTAGAATTGGCATTACCAAAGAAGCCAGGGAGTCTAGATAGAAAATAAGAAGACCCTACATCCGGGGATAGTCCAATCTCTGTTTCTGGCATGGCAAACACCTATAAAAAAATGAACTGTTAGATCAAATGTTACAGAGAAAATAATAGTAACTGTAAATCATAGTGAATTTTCTGATTCATATAGTGGTCTAGCCAGCAAGCAACTTTAGAGAATTACTTAAAAATTAATATGCCATATAATTAAACTGGAAATTGGAGACTCTAAATATATCAACTTATCTGAAAATTAAATCAGATACAGAAAATATTAGTTTACAATTTTGATTTTTGAAAAGTCTCGAGTAGAGAATGCTCAAATTAAGTTCACTATTAACAGGCTCATAAGAAATGACATGAAACTTAATGGGATAGACAAGTACCACGTTCTCTGTCACAACACGAAATCTACCATGGATGGAAGCTCCAGCCCCACCTCCCATAACAATTCCATTAAGAATCGAAACCTTCAAACATTTTGTTCATTAATTAATAAACAGATTTTAATATCTCTTACAGCTAAGGAAAAAACTGAGAGAATTAATCGACAGATAAAAACACAACAAGAAGATATCATATGTAATTCATAGGGATAAAATACTAAGGTTGCAAATGACTCACCTGGGGTTTACAGAATGTTGCTATTATATAATTTAAGGTGTATAGGTTCCATAAATATTTTGCACCGAATCTCCAATTACCTGGTGGATGGAAATGGATTACAACATAAGACCATATTTTATTTAATTTTTTCTAACAAATCCAGCACTAAGTTGCTTCATGTTATTAGAAACATCGTTAATTTACCCAAGAAATCAAGAATAGTACAAGGAGGACCCAAGACGAAAATGTATGTTCCAGTAAGAAAGTTTCAAAGGTACTAGATATTTCAGATACTAAGGAAGAGAAGAAATGCCATCCAGAACAAAAAAAAAAAAAAAAAAAACTTTTACCTTCAGTGACATTATGAAACACAGTTGAAACATCCCCACCGGCACAAAATGCTTTTCCTTTTCCCTGAATCCATATATAATAGAACATCTATTATATATCCATCATGAAATACAAGAGAGAAAACAAGTAAAGAAAACAAACCACTCTTACATATCAGCGCCAGACATGGTTTTCCATGCCAAAATCAAATACGAATTGTTTAATACAATCGATAATACCGTAGCAGGTAACACACAAAATGATGTACACTCTTTTTCTAACAGAAAATGTTAAAAAGACTACAGAAAATAGGAGTAAAATCTGTGGTTCATATTGGAGGACATGATTTCAATTTTTCATGACAATTGCTCAAGATTTTAACCTATGAAAATTTAATACATGGGAAATAGTTTTGATATTCATAATAAACCAAAATTATTTAGGGTATTGTAGGAATTTAAATTTATTTACACGCAACAAAAAGTAATTAAAATGGAGCTTATTGGAGATCTTGGAGAGCTACCT
Organism: Macleaya cordata; assembly: GCA_002174775.1. Lineage (NCBI taxonomy): Eukaryota > Viridiplantae > Streptophyta > Magnoliopsida > Ranunculales > Papaveraceae > Macleaya > Macleaya cordata. Next base: position 1,118,960 of record MVGT01004145.1, on the reverse strand, counting down.
GATGTATCTATATTTACAAGTATGCTAAGATTGAAAGTTATGAGCTTTTAAAAAGTATCAATGCAGAAAAATATAATCTTCCTGATGTCTTTGAAAATTTTGCTTCCAGAAGGGAGGAGATAATATTTGGACAGTACTTAATGTTGCTAGCTACTGAGGAGCTTTCCCATTATCTAAGTTTCATTTCTCATATTCTACAGAGCTTTCTCCCCTTTTTGTTTTCATACAATTACACTTGGACAAAAAACAAAAAAAAAAACTCACGACTATTTCTCCCATGCTCAAGATTTAAATTCTTGTTTTAACTGGATGTTTCAGTTAGTAGAAAAACTGTCAATCAAAACACTATATGAATAGTACCGATACAACCGAAACTAAAAATTGAAAATTTCTCCCATGTTCAAGATTTAAATTCTTGTTTCAACAAGATGTTTCAGTTAGTTGAAAAACCGCGAACCAAAACAGTATACGTATAGTACTGATACAAATGGAAACTAAACATTCAAAAAATTTGAACCATGCCCATGTTATTGGAAAAAATATAATGTTATCAACACCTCACTAGCTTGCAGTAAGTTACCATCCCATATAGGAAACGACTGCAGTTGCACACAATTAAGTACATAGGCTTAAACACTCATTCATAAATGCATGACATCAAGAGGATGTTTCCAAAACATATAATATGTTCCCAGTTCCCAGTTCTCACACATGTATACAGTCATAGATGCAATTGATCCATGAAGAACAGAAGAAAAGTTTGATTAGTCATAATTAAGTGTTTGAGATGAGTACCTTTACAATTACCAACTTGACATCCGGATCATCCTCATAAGCAATAAAAAGCTGCCGCAATCGTGATATCTAAACAACCCCATCAATTTAACAGATTATATTTGTGAGTCTCTCAGTGTACAATTCAAAATGCAAACATAATAAGTAATAACCCAAACCCACATCAGAAACTAATTTTTTTTTTTTTATTATTCAAAACACTTTATAATAAGAAGTCATTGATCATAATTGGGATAAGCAGACACTCGAACATATTATGCCCTAGTAAAAGATAATTGCAAAGATGAGCAGGGAGGTTTAAAGAGACTCCAACCTATAAGGAGAAACCCATATCATAGTAATTACAACACCCATATCATACACCGCATATATATATATAGAGAGAGATAATTAGTAACTAAAATTTGAATCCCACCAAAAATATTCCTCTGCACAGCTCCGTTTTGAGGTTGTTGAATCTCAGCTAGGGAATTTTTCACACCCAAACCCAATGCAGTTTTCTATCATATTTGATAATTCTCTCTCTCTCTCTCTCTCTCTCTCTCTCTCTCTCTCTCTCTCTTTCTCATAATTTGCAGGTTCTCCTCTTCCCTGGCTCTATCCGTACCCGAATTTTAGCTTAAGATGCATGGATCACCCGGGAATCAGGAATAAAAGCCTGAAAAAGGACGTAGAGTCTAGAGAGTAGAGACAGAACTGGCATTGGGTTAGGGTTAGGGTTTAGATTAGCGGATTCTCGAGCTACTGTAACTTCAACCCTAACTCTAATCGGTTTAAAGGCCAACATTACCAAATCGGCAACGGCCTTAAGTCTTAAACTGGTGGACTCTAGTTAGTAAGTTTGCGAACTATACGAGCCATTGCCGTGCCTAATCGAATAAACGAATCTGTAAACGGAAATAATATATTGCAATTATTTTTCCCAATGTTTAGGGTAATTATGTAATTGTATCAAATACATTAATATATAAATATCCTCCTAATCCCTAATTAGGGATAAGGAAGCCCTTAATCTCAGATAGTATCAGAGCCATCGGCGGGCTCTGTTTTCTTCCTGTTTTTACTTCCTTCTTGCTGATCTGCAAATCTGCTATTTCTTTACTACAGATCTGTTGTTATCATTTTCATATAAACCTCTTGTTACCTTCTGATCAGCCATGGACTCATCGTCTTCCTCATCCACGGCTCCTGCTCACAGTACCTCTTCTTCTCTCTCTTCCTCTTCCTCATCTCTTCCTTCTCTTCCAGCTGCTAGTCACATCACCACCGTCAAACTTGACCGTGGTAACTTCTTATTATGGAAATCACAAATTGTTTCCATTCTCAAGTCTCAACGGATTTACAAATACCTTGATGACTCTTATGTTGTACCACCCCCTCACATCACCGACTCCCAAACTAACTCCTTAATTCCAAATCCTGCTTATGAGGATTGGGAATGTCTCGATCAGACCCTATTAACATGGATCAATTCCTCTCTTACAGATCCCATTAAAGCAGAATGCGTCAATAAGCCCTCATCTCGTGATGTTTGGCGCTATCTCGAACAGACCTATGCTACTCTCAATCCTGCTCGACTCCTTCAACTCAAAACCTCTCTTTCTCGAATTCAAAAAGGTAATCTCTCAATCTCTGAATATGTTCTTAAAATCAAAGAAATTGCAGACTCTTTGGCCTCCGTTCTTCGCATGGGCAGTCTTCTCACCGTGGCAAAAATTCTTTTAATGCTGGACGGCGATTTCAAGGATCTGGTCGTGATCGTGGTTCTTCTTCCTATTATTCTCATAATGGTTCTCGTAATTTTAACAACAACTATAATACATCTGGTGGACGTGGTTCTTCTTATTCCGGTTCTTCTTCCATACTTGGAGCTTCTCCTACTTGTCAGTTGTGTGGGAAGCGGGGTCACACGGTTCACACTTGTCATCAAAGGTTCAACCACGCCTTTGCTCCTGCCGATGTGCCTCAGTCCTTTGCTGCGATGCAGCTTCAATCTCTCCCTTACGATCAACACTGTTATGTTGATACAGGTGCCTCACAACACATGACTGCTGATTCTACAAACATGGAAAATCGGGTTGACTATGTGGGTAATGATAGGGTTCTCATTGGTAATGGTATGTTTCTCCCGATTTTTGGTGTTGGTAATGTCAGTTTTCGATCACCATCGTCATCTATTTCACTACAAAATGTTCTTCATGTTCCATCTATTGCTAAAAACTTAATTTATGTTGGCCAACTAACTCCTGATTCTGATTATGTCTTTATCTTTGATCGTTTTGGCTTTACTATTCAGGATCGAACAACGGGGAAAGTTCTACACAAAGGAAAGAATGAGGCTGGTCTGTTTCCTATTCGTTCTTCTAATCCTATTGGTGGTCGTAGTTCTATTGGTCTTCTTGCTAATCCTGTCGCTCATATTGGTGTTCGAACTAGTCCCTACGTATGGCATCTTCGTCTTGGTCATCCGCATGATCGTGTCCTTAATTCTCTTCAGTCAAGTCAGTTATTGTCTTTGAATTCTAAACTAAAGTCATCCCATATTTGTGCTAGTTGTGTTAGTGCTAAACATCACAAGCTTCCATTTATGTCTCGTTCAACTTCTTCAACTACTATTGTGACGCATATTCACTCTGATTTATGGGGTCCTACACCTTTTATCTATAATTGTGGGTTTCACTACTTTTTATTACTTATGGATGAATGTTCTCGTTTTTCTTGGCTTTATTTTTTACATGATAAAACTCAAGTTTTTGATTCCTTTCTTAATTTCAAGGCCCTCGTAGAAAAACGATTTTCCACCACTATTAAAGTTCTTCAAACTGATGGTGGTGGTAAATACATTGGCAAGCCCTTTCGACAATTTTTCACGCCATGTAGTATTTGATGAACTTCTCTTTCCCTATTCTACGGATGTTGTTGCTTCCACTGCTCTTCCTCCTTCGCCTGCCACCTCGGTTCTTCTTCAGTGCCTCATACCATTGTTTCTTCACCTACTTCCATTCTTCCATCTCATTCTCCACATCCACCTTCTTCGTCCATCCCACTTGTTTCCACCTCTGATAGTGTGTCGTCTTCTCCATTGTCCTCTGATAGTATGCCCTCCTCCTCCTCACCACAGGATCCACAGAACCACTCTTCCTCGCAACTGGCTTCATCTCCTCCTTTGCTGCAGAATGCTCCGCGTGCTTTGGTCAATGTTCACCCAATGGTTACTCGGTTAAAAGATGGCATACGTAAACCCAAAATTCCAAAGTCCTATTTAGCCACCCGGTATCCCATTCCTACTTGTTTTATTACTCAACTTCACTCTGTTCCGGCTGACCCGTCTAGCTTTACTTCAGCCTCCAAGCATCCTGAATGGCGTGCTGCCATGCTAGATGAATTTAATGCTCTTCTTCATAATCGAACCTGGTCTCTTATTCCCCATCGTTCTGACATGAATCTCGTAGGTTGTAAATGGGTTTACCGAATCAAACAGAAATCTGATGGCTCTATTGATCGCTATAAAGCTCGCTTAGTCGCCAAAGGATATTCTCAGCAGTACGGGATTGACTATGATGAGACGTTTAGTCCTGTCGTTAAACCTGTTACTATACGTTTGGTTCTCAGTATTGCTGTCTCTCAATCTTGGCCCATTCGTCAATTGGATGTAAAGAATGCCTTCCTACATGGCACTCTTGATCAAGAGGTTTATATGCTTCAACCTCCCGGTTTCGTTGATCCTTATTTTCCCTAACATGTTTGTTTACTTCACAAGGCTCTGTATGGATTGAAACAAGCCCCTCGTGCTTGGTTTCATCGATTCACCTCATTTCTTCATGGGCTTGGTTTTACCTATTCTCATTCCGACCACTCTATGTTCACTCGTTGTTCCTCCAACGGCATTATTGTGCTCCTTCTTTATGTTGATGACATCATTCTTACTGGGAGTGACACAACTAGTATATCTTCTCTTCTTCCTCAATTGCAGTCTCAGTTTGCTATGACTGATTTGGGGGATCTACACTATTTTCTTGGTCTTGAGGCCACTCGCACCTCTTTTGGCCTTTCTCTTACTCAAAATAAGTATATGTTAGAACTCCTCAACCGTGTAGATCTTACCAATTCTAAGTCTGTTTCTACTCCTGTATCTCCAGGCTCTAAGTTATTTATTAGTGATGGTGCTCCTTTTTCTGATATTACCTTATATCGTAGTCTTGTAGGGGCGTTACAATACCTCACCATGACGCGTCCCGATATTACCTATGCAGTTAACCAGGTAAGCCAATTTATGCATTTGCCTACTCATGTTCACTTTACTATTGTGAAACAGATTTTACGATATCTTAAGGGTACTCTTGGCCAAGGTCTATGTTTTTGGCATGATTCTTCCATACAGCTCACCGCATTATCTGATGCGGATTGGGGTGGTGATCCTGATACTCTTCGTTCTACAACTGGTCATTGTATTTTCTTGGGTCGAAACTTAATTTCTTGGGGATCTAAAAAGCAGTCGACTGTCTCCATAAGTAGCACTGAGGCTGAATATCGAGCTCTTTCTTTGGCCTCCTCTGAGTTGATTTGGATTCAATATTTGTTGAATGATTTGGGTATGTTTTTGAAGCAACCACCAGTTCTATATTGTGACAACATTAGTGCCACTTATCTTGCCATAAATCCAATTCAACACTCTCGTTCGAAGCATATTAAGATTCATTATCACTTTGTTCGTGAGCGCTTGGCCCAAGGTTCTCTCAAGATTTGCTATATTTCTGGGCAATTTCAACTGGCGGATATCTTCACCAAAGGTCTTGCTTCTAGTCTCTTTCATACTATGTTAGGCAAGCTCTCTCTGTGTGTTCCACCCGATCGGCTTGAGGGGGGTGTAAACGGAAATAATATATTGTAATTATTTTTCCCAATGTTTAGGGTAATTATGTAATTGTATCAAATACATTAATATATAAATATCCTCCTAATCACTAATTAGGGATAAGGAAGCCTTAATCTCAGAGAATCTACCTAATCGAATAAACGAATCTTTCAATGAGTTGGAATAATGCGCCACATACTAACAAGTCTCAAATTAATGGCGAATAATTCCCGAATCCATATCGCACTAAAAGTACCAGCAACCTTTCTCAAGTTATATAAAGGTTTTTTTTTTGATAGTTATATAAAAGGTTTTCAGCAATTTGAAAAGACATGCAACTTGGATCTCCACATTCTTCATTCTCCATTAGCAAAGATAAAAGAAAAAAACCCCACCGACCACTCAATGTGAGAGAAAAGAGTTTTAAACAGTGGCGGATCTATGTTGGCCAGACTCTTGATTTTTAAAACTACTTAATAAGGTATACATCTTGACCACCCATTCAGTATTTTTTTTAACTCAATTTAGTAACTGGTTTGGCATCAAATCAGATGCTTCAGATTATACACTTGATTTTTACCATCATCAATTCATCATTACGATGGCCTGCGGCGCTGATATGCAAATGAACGAAGGATTGATTTTTTTTTGTGAGGAATTTCTCACCATATATATCATTATCACTTAATATTTTCTCATTCTAAATGTTTTCTATCTTATCATGTATTGATGCAATTTAATGATAAAATAAATAATTCAGTTAGTGTTCTTTTTCAATAACTGGATAATAAGGTTAGAAGTTTTAGAACATACTAATTTTTTGTGAGAATGTTCTCCGGCCTCATTATTTAGATCACCCCATTGAAAATCAGCTTTTGGTTCATATTTATGTGGTCTCCACATAGCAGTGTAACCAAGTGATGTAATGGTGTGTTAAAATTATAAGGATGCAAGTGGGTACTTGCACATTTATTTACAGTGTTATTGATAATTTGATTATGGTTTAAATGAAGACTCGTCGAGAATAAATGTAAAGAATCTTTGTCAAATTAAGAAGTAATTTTTTTTGAGATATTTGATATTATCGATGTTGAGACAATTATAATGAATTTAGAATCGAAATCTCATCGACGAAAACTATACAAAATTCAATCTTTTGTAGGAATTGAGAAGTAGATTTTCTTTAATTCTTCTTTTTAATTTATTACGTCGGTATATATTATACTAATCCCAACCGACTCACTCAAGAACTCGTTCAATTGACCTAGTCAACGATAACTCTTCCACTCTAAAAGAAAATCCTGGATCCGCCACTGGTTTTAAACTTCTCATTCTTTATGAAAAACATAATATTTTTAGACATGGTACTTGTCGATCCATATATCCAAATTTTTAAGCTAATTTTTTTATAGAGAATTCGAACTTTACTCGAATTATTCTCGAACCGCATTTTTACCGAACTCCGATTATTTGACCTGATATTTGACAGAATTTTTAGTCCATAACTTCCAATAATTCTTGAAAGATTCCTAAACCGAACTTTTGCCGAACACAGAATTACTACTTACGTCGACCTGACCAGTCCTAACGGTCTCTTTGGCATAAAAGGGATACCTTAATCAAAACTGTCGAAATATTACAACTTCAGCATACATATAATATAGCGAACATCCGCGGGTTGAGTTAGTTTGCTCCCCTCCCTTTGACATAGAAGGTTGTGGCGTTCAAACCTTGTAGGTCGTGGTAATGCCACAAGGTCTGACTCATGTAATTAATTTTGATAAAATTAGTGACTTCTCTTCGTCTTTTGTGATGACTCCTTTGATGATCTTGGCGGTGTCTCTGTGCTTCCACATGCCTATTGCTAGAGATTAGCGCCTTAACAATGTATCTTTGCCTTGTCATTGTAATTCGTGCAATAATCCCTTGTACAAAAAAATACATATATAAAATATTTGTAAGTTTTGGGTAACCTACTAGGTGAACGAGATTGATCCCAACCCAATATTTATTGTGGTCTAATTTTTAAAACATTGATTTTCATGGAGATGATCAAGAACTTATTTTTGATGAGGATGTTCTTCTAATAATGTAGATTATATTATTCAAAAATTATTTCCTTTTTAAACTTCTAATTTCTAACCCTAATAAAAAATTGATTGTAACAATATAGGAGAGAGGGTGGTTAATGGACCACTTTTCAAGATTTTGTTGCTTGAAATTTGATCACCCTTATTTTTAATTTTTAATAGTCGTGTTTGACATTTTTACTCTTTACTCACCTCTTTTGATAATTTTGGTATTTATCTTTACCAAAAGGGCAGGAAATCCCTCGTGCACAGTCCTACCTTTTTTTTTTGTGTATATGGGGATTGTCGTGGTTTTTTTTTTAAGTGTTAATTCTCTTACCTAAACTACCCTCCTTTGTATGTAAAATACACATTCTTAATTATTTTATTTTTGGTAATTAATGATGACGTGGCGGAGAGAGAAAAAAATAATATTTTGAACTTCAAAATGCTATAATTTTTAATCTACAAATCGATTTTGGATAAAATTTATATTTTTAGAATGATTTTTTCAAGACCTTCAAAACAAGATCAGACAACAATACTAAATTCAAAAATAAATATATTATAATCTGACTATGCAAACCCAAATTGCATATCAAGGTGAAATGCAAGTTGTAATTTGCATAGTTTATTTTTTTCAAATTTGAGTATCTGCACTTTCGCGAGCTTATATGTATATTAAATTTGCATGTTTTGGTGTTCATTGATGTATTATTGAAACTAAAATACATAGCTGAAAACCTAGTAAGTACGCAAGTGTAATTTGTATGGTTTATTTTTTAAAATTTTAAGTTTCTACACTTTTTTTAGCCATTATATGGATTATGCATTTGCATGTTCAATGTTGTATTGTTGAACTTGAAATGCCTAATTAGAAACCTAGTGAATATACAAATTGTAATTTGCATGTTATTTTTTGAAATTCTAAGTTTCTACACTTTTGTTTGAAAGTGCAACTTTTTAGCTGTTGGATAAAATAGTATCGAGCTTTATAAATATATATAGGACTTACAAAGTTACAAGTAAAAACTCAACAAGGACAATTGTAAAAATCTTATCGGAATTTAGAAGTGAATTCGTCTATTTAATTGTTTGTGTATTACTTATGCTAATTACGCTCTACTCTTTGTTTAATGTTGACCTGGTCAGCGCTGATTATTTCAAGAACTTAATTTGTTGTTAGATGACCCATTAACTTTTTTTTTAATATATATTGGCCAAACTTAACTGTAATTTTACAGCTGATAAGTTTTGAACCCAAGACTTCTAAAATCATTGAAAGATGCAAATCAATTGGACAAAGTATTCTACTTGCTGAAAACAAATTACTCTTTAGTTGGTTCTCTTATATTAATTTCGTTTTCGTTCATTTTTTTTTTTTGTCCTCCATTCAATTGAAGATCTCAAAATTGAGTCAATTGGCTTTCTCTCTTAATTTTCACTGTTTGCAGAAGAAAAAAAAATTCTGCAAAATAACGAAAACTAGAGAAAACGAAATGTATACATCTCTTAATAATTTGCTTTCGAATTAAAAATAGTCCCTATTCTCTTAAACAATCCCTTAAACGATCCCATCCATACATGTTTGTTTGAGAGAGAAAAATAGAAAAATAAAAAGAAAAAGAAAAAGAGAGAGGGTGGACGTGTCCTTTTTTTTTAAAAAAAAAAAAAAGAGGGAGAAAGATGGCTCATAGTTTAGACTATGCCACGTCAATAGATGGTTTGCACAAAATTGAGGTGCCACATCACTAACACGTCACAAGCAGTAACTCTTGCAGTCAACTTCGGCAGTAAGTGTAGCATTACTGGGTTGACATTTGGGGAGCTGTTAAAGTTATTGTCCATCCTCCCATTTTTTTTTGTATATATTTTTTAATTTATTAAAAATACTAAATGCATACTTTTTGCTTTTAAAAAAAACACTTTAAACTTTCACAGTTCTAAGGCTCTTTCAAATATGATCCAATGATTGATTTTTTGTAACAATAATCTTTACCTTATACCGCGCCATATAATTTGTTAATTCATACGTGCGTAACGCGTAAGGGGCAATGTGAGTTTCTTCTCGCACAAATATGATCTAAGGGTAAAACTCTCTCAAATATGATCTAATAGCTGATTTTTTTTGTAATGATGATATCCACCTCTTAACGTACCGCAAATCATACGAGTGAAGCGCTTGTAGAAGGTGCGCGCGTAATGCGTGTAGGGGCTCACACGTAGTGCGTTTGCGTGTGTGGGGGATAGATAACCACCTCGCACGCAGTGCGTGCATGTGTAGGGGCCGAAGGGCATGTTGCTCTTTAATAGAGTTATAAGTTTTAGAATAAAGTTATTTATAAGCTTAATTAAGAGATCACCTCCACACCCTCAAAATCATCTTCATGCACATGCTAGTCTTACATCTGACTATGTCTTTTTTAACCACCTCAAGATGAATAGATGATCCAAAGGTGTAATTTCCAAGTGAACAAAGAAGAATCGCTGCTGATTTACATACCATTTGAAATGACAGGGCATTTAACTGGCGCGGCCTATTTAGGATTAATGTCCTCACGAACGAATTTTCCTCAACCAAAACCTGGAAAAAATCAAGGGTGCAGGAGTTCTTCAAAATGTTTGGAGAATGAACAAGTTAAATAGGCTTTTAGCCCAAAATCTCTCATCTAAATTATTATTCATTTTTGTTAGGGGTTGATGTGGGGGCAAACTAACCTAACACCTACTTTTTCTCTTCACCCCACTAAAATTAAATAGTACGCCCCATGCCTACCAACATCACCATTATCTTCATCTTCACCACTCTTCCACCGCCGACCACCTCAACTTCACCACCGGCCACCAAAAAATTACAGAAAAAGAGAGAAGTGTGAAAGAGAGAGGCAGAGAGAAGACTGAAAGAGAGAGGGAGAGAACGAGATGACCCACCCACCCCCTTCTTTCCTCCCTCCCCTTCTTTCCCCTCTCCGTTACACAGTTAAAAAAAAAATCAGATCTAATTTTTTTTTCGAAGAAGACGACGAATTCGACCACCAATGGTTGAGTTTAGTTGAAAAATTCGACCATTGGTGGTTGAGTTTTCCTAAAAAACTCAACCATCAATGGTTGAACTGCCCATTGGTGGTCGAAAATTTCAGTCGAATTCGAGCACCAATGATCGAATTCGTCATCTTCTTCGTATTTTTTTTGGGAATTAACAAGAGTGGCAGATCCGTTTCGGCCCAATGGTGGTCGAACTTTTCTACAAAACTCGACCACCAGTGGGTTGAGTTTTGCTAAAAAATTCGACCATCAGTGGTTGAGTTTTGCTAAAAAATTCGACCATCAGTGGTTGGACTCCCCAAATTTTTTAAAAAACTTTTTGAACTGCCAATTGGTGGTCGAAAATTTCAGTCGAATTCAACCACAAATGGTTGAATTCATCATCTTCAAAAAAAAAATTTAGATCTATATTATTTTTTAACTGATTTTTTTTTTCTTTTTATCTATGGAAAAGGGCAAGATTTAGACAGAAAGAGATGAGATCTAGAGAGGTGCTGGAGAGAGGGAAGATATCTGTAAGGAGAGAGGGGTGGAAAGAATCAGAAAATAAAAAAGTAGCTAGCGGTGGAGTGGCCAGCGGTGAAATAGCCTACGGTGGAGTGACCGGCGGTGGAGTGTGAGGTGGAAGGTAAATGAGTGGAGAGTGAGAGTGGTGACGATGATAGTTTACTTTGAGATTTTTTTAAGTTGGGTGGAAAGATACCAACCCATTTTTAGATAACCACCCCCTAATAAAACTATGTCCATCCCCCCAACCATTTTAAAGTATTTTGTCCACCCCCCAATCATGTCCACCCCCAAACATTTTGAAGAACTCTTTTAACAGCACCCAAAAACAAAACCTATAAATCATTTTTCTAACTAAAATTGATCATGCAATCCAATGGTTTATAATCCGAACTCGAAATTATGCCCATCTCCAAAAAAGAAAAAATAAAAAAAAACATATTCTGTAATATTTTAAGTTTTTTTTTTTTTTAAATACGATTAATCCGTTTCGAGCTCATACTTAACGTGTACCTGGTCGGTGACTCCATTAGTTGATGAATTGTGGGAATGAGCCATTATCCTCTGTCCTGTGAAGCTCATAAATTCTCAAGAGATATCTTCCCAGTTACTAAGAATGGCTTGCAAGACTGAGAGAGAGACTCTGATCTTTAAAGAGACTGAGAGACTTTTATATATGGTTTATTCTGTCGTTGGGGACATTATAATTGGTGAAGAGTTTGATGGAATTAAATTTGGTTAACAAAAACATTTTCCATGCCGATATTAATTTGTATTTATTTTTTATTTTTATTTTTATGATGAGATTATTGCTTAATTATAATTACAAACAATGGTGTACGTAAGTGAGAAAACGCTACCAACTGACGGAAAGAAGGGAGAGATAAGAAACCGCCTACCTACAAATACCAGATGATCAACTATCGACCACAGAAAGTACTAATACACTCCTAAATTTTGTACACCTTTTAACAATTTCTAATTCATTCGATGCAAACGAGATTTTTAAATTTAAATTTGTGATGTTAACAACAACAGACTTTACTTACTAAATTAGCCGCCACTTGCTCAAACTATGATTATATATAATAATTAGCTGAGTCTTAAATGGTTTTTATTGTTTTCGTTCTGGTAGTTGGTTCCTATTAAATTCCGTAAATTAAACATTTACCATACCTACAATAATGTATTGTACAAGATAAATAATAACTATAGAGTCCAGATCTTCTGTACATCCCTATTTTTCCTGTCCCATCTCTGTCCTCTACTTAATTTCTTAACACCTGTCCTCGATTTAATCTCATTTAATATCCACTAAAAGCCTTAATTAATACTAACTTAACTCTGTTAACTTCCGTTAATAAGTTAATTAATTAATTAAAATGATAAAAAGAAACATAAAATTGGTTAAAAACCCCACGGGGAAAAAATAATTAGTGTTTAGTATTTGATATTTTTAAAATACACATAAGATCTCGTGATCATTTTAAAAAATAGTTGTTAGTCTTTTAAACTTTTTAAAATATTAATTTAGTCCACCGTGAACTATTTTCTATAAGTTAAATTTCCTTTATTACCCTTTTGTAACTGTTTCAATACTTCTGAAACATTTAAAAAATCAATGTAATAACTATAAATTCTTTATTTTTAAGAATTCTAATCATCCCTATCTTCTTCATAATTGTGGATAAGTTATTACAAATTTTTATACTGATTTACACGCGTATGATTATTACCCACGTGATATGAATCTCAGTCCCTAGTTTTAATATTTTTCGAATTTCGATGACATCCAAAGCGTCCATCTAGTTTTAATATATAATTTTACAAAATTAAAAAAAATTAGAAATTGTAGTCAAAGAATATTTTGTTCTGTTAAAAGAATATGGGAGAAAAAATAGGAATTGTAGTGGAGAATATTTGGTTTGGTTACAAAATAAGGGTATTATTGTCACTTATAATACAAACGTTTGACTAACTACCATTTAGGATGAAACACATATTTTAAAATTGTCAAATACTAAACACTAATTAATTACTATATAATGGTCTAAACCTTAATTTTCTGCAACGGAGGACATGTGTCAGGAAATTAAGTAGGGGACAGAGGTGGGACAGGAAAAATGGGGACATACGATTTGGACTCATAACTATGAGTCTTAAATGGTTTTATTGTGTTCGTTCTGTTAGTTGGTTCCTATTAAATTCGGTTAATTAAACATTTTCCATATCTACAAATAAGAGGGAGGTTATTGCACCCCCTCTTAGAACGCCCCCTTATAACACTCCCTCTTGTGGAGCCCACATGTGATGCATCCAAGGACTAATTTTGTTAGAGGATGTTTTCCTCACTATGTATATCATTATATTAAAAAATTAGTTCGTTCTAAAACTTTGAACCCCATCAAATTACTTCTTAAAAATTGGTAAGGTCAAATAGTTACCAAATAGTTACTAATTTTTAAAGGTTAATTTGAAGGGGTTAGAAGTTTTAGAACGAAGTGATTTTTTAATATGATGATATACATTGTGAGAAGAACATCTTCTAAAAAAATCAGCCCCTGGATGCATCGAATGTGGGCCCTACAGGAGGGGCATTATAAGGGGGTGTTCTAAGAGGGGGTGCAATAACCTCTCTCATATGTTATTGTATAAGATAAATAATGACTGATGATCTTGGGCATCCTAGCAAACACTATGAGCCATCCTAGTAAATTTTGATACTATGAGCCATTCTAACTAAGGTTTTTAGATTTTACACCCTACTAAAAATGCACCCCATCCTACCACTATCTCCAATCTCCACACCATCTCCACCACCCCACCTCCTCCATCATCTCCATCATCTTCCCACCATCACCACCACCACTCCACTCCACCACCTCGCCATCACAGTGAGTGAAAAGAGAAAGAGATCAGAGAGGGAGAAAGAGAGAGATATTAGTGGGAAGGCCTAGAAATTTTTTCAAGATCTGGAAGATAGAAAGAGATTACAGAGAGAGGTTCAGGTGGAAGAAGAAGAAGGTCGACGGTACACTAGTATCGGTGGCGGCGACGGCAGTGGAGATTGGAGATAATCATGTAGTAGAGGTGGGGTGGATTGTTTAAAAAATAAAATAAATTATTATTTTTTATTAAAAATTAGAATGGATTATAGTGTAAGATGGCTCATAGTGTTTATTAGGATGTCCAATATCATCAGTTTAAATAATAACTGAGTCTTAAGTGATTTTTATTGTATCCATTCTATTCGTTGGTTATATTAAATTTGGTTAATTAAATATTTTCTACACCTACAATAATGTTAGGGTCTTGTTAAAGGAGTTCCTCAAAATATTTGGAGGATGGGCAAGTTAAATTGACTTTTAGCACAAAATTTTTCATCTAAATTATTACTCATTTTTACTAATTAAGGGGGGTAGTATGGGAGAAAACTAACCTAACACCCACTTTCTCTCTTCACCCTACTAAAATTAAATAGTACACTTCACCCTTACCAACATCACCATCATATTCATCTTCACCAGTACTCCTCCACCGCCGGTGAAAAAAAGAGAAGAAGAAGAGCCTGACCTCTTCTTCTTCTTCTTCTTCTTCTTCCTTCTTCTTTCTCCACCGCTAGCCACCTAAAAAGGCACAAACAATAATAAAACTCCAGATTTGAATTTTTTTTCAGATCTGGATAGGTAAAGGTAAGAGAGGGGGTCAGAGAGAAAAAAGGAAGAGAGAGAGAAGAAGAGGAGGTGGGGATGGTAGGTGTATTTTTTATTGGGGTATCTTTTGGAATTGGGTGAAAAAATATCATCCCATTTTTAGATGACCATCCCAAAGTAAAAAACTAACTTAAACAATCTAGTACACCCTCCATCTTTTCTATCCCCAAAATATTTTGAGGAACTCATTTAACAACACCCTAATGTTATTGTACAAGATAAATAATAACTGTGAGTCTTAAATGGTTTTTATTGTGTTCGTTGGTTCCTATTAAATTCGATTAATTAAACATTTTCCATACCTACAAAAATGTTATGGTACAAGATAATAACTGTGAGTCTTAAATGGTTCATCGCGTCGTGGTGGACGTTAATTGTTGACATCAAACTCGTTCCCAACTTCCCAATTTGCGCAACCATACATCATCCGTAAATTATGCACATCTGCTACATTATTTAAACACTTTTGATTTACTATTGGATGCAATCATCTAATGCATCCAGTGGTTGAAAGTCTACCGATAGATAATTTTTATCATTATTTAAATTTAAAGACTAATTTCTAAACTAAAAAGACATATTTGTGAGTCGTTAACAGTTGGGTGATTTTATCCAATAATAAATAAAAAGTGTTTAAATATTGTGTCAAAGTTTGGTGTCCCACAAACTCAACCTTATAAAAAAGGACCTTGATAGCTTGACACAAAAAATGAAAAAAGCTATCGATAAATCGATACTAAGCCTTTAGGGCCCACTCCAAAGGCTGATTTTTTTTTGTAAGGGTAATCTTTTTACGGTTTAGATCATTCTCACAAAAAATCAGTCCATTCTAAAAGTTTTAACTTTATCAAAAACTAATTTCAATTAAGTGTAAGAAATAAACAGTGAGGAATAGAGTCAAATTTCGTTAGTAGTTTTAGAATGTTTTGATTTTTTGTGAGGATAATATACATGATGAAAAGAACATCCTCATTAAATTTTAACCCTTGAAGTGTGCCCTAAGGATTTAGATGAATCCTAGGTGAGAGTTTCATCAAATGCAAAATCGACGGTCGATAAGTGCAGGAGATTTGGAAGATTATGAATAACAAGAATCCGTGCAATTAATGCATCCATGGCTGATTTTTAAATTCTTACATTTTTCACGTGCCTTTGTATTTAAGGACAATAATGTTATTACTGCAACACAAAAGAGCAAATCCTATATCCATATATGCATGTGTCTTCTATGTACCCATGTTGATTTGATTCGAAGTAGCCAAATAGCTAACTCCTTCCAACTTTCAATTTGCACATGCCCGACTTTAATATGTTCTTAAACAATTAGCTGATTTTAAAGTTTAAACGTTAAAAATCACCTTACATTACGATTCCCAAGTAATAGTACATGTACAAAGAGCTGAGTACTATTTTGTGCACCCGCTTTTAATGAGGGTGCACATTCCGTACGTTGCCATTGGCTCCCAACTTAACCGGTCAAAACACAATTTAAGAGTTTTCATTTTTTGAAGGGGTAACGGCCAACGGGCTCAAAATGATTTTTTTTTTGCAGTCTGCTTAGTCCATCAGATTTTATATGAGTTTATTTAGTCCAAAAATAAAATTTAGACAAATTTGTCCTTTAACTAATTTATTTTTTAGATCTGCCCTTCTACCTATTTTTCCCTTCTTGATTTCTTTCAATCTCTTCAGTTGTTTCACCACATACAACCCTACTTTACCCTTCTCTCTCTCTCTCTTGCGACAAATTCCTAATAGTTAGTTACCCTAGCTAATTAATTAAGGGGAATTGAACACACTAGTACTCCAACCTCCAAGTTGAAGAAAAGAGTTCATGGTGCCAAACATTGGCTCGAATCCAATATCCTTCAAGATATCTCTGCTTATCAGATCCTACAATTTCAGGAAGAGAATAAGAGAGAAATGAGGAAATATCTGATTAGGAAAAAAAAGAGAAAAGAGAAAGAAAGAAAAGAAGGAAAAGAGAGGATAGAAAGAGAAGAGAGGGACCAAAGAGAGAGAGAAAAGAAAGGAAAGAGAAAGAAGAGGAAAAGAAGAGAAAGAGATAGAAGAGAGACGAAGCAAAAAATTCAACATAGATCTACGGAAAAACGTTTTTGCATGAATTATGCAAAAATATTTTTGCAGGAACTATGCAAAATCATTTTTCACAGATGATTTAGCATAGATCTATGCAAAAATATTTCACATAATGATTTAGCATATGCAAAAATATTTTTGCATGAACTAATGCAAAAACGTTTTTGCATAAATTTCGTAATTTTTTTATGTTTTTTCGAAACCATTCTTGACTGGTCTAGTTTCTAAGATTTCAAAAAGTGCTTTCCAAATATATAAATATTGTTAAAATCTGAATTAGTTGAAAAGATATAACATTTTAAAGTTTAAAAATAAAAAAGATAACTACATTTCTCTCTCACAGCTGTACAAGTTTGAAAACGACAAAAAAGTAATTGACAAATATAATAAGGGTAAAACATGAACATTAAAAAGGAAGGAATGGACTAAATAGATCTAGAAAAGTTTAAAAAGAACTAAACAGATTCAAAAAGCTTTAAAAAAAATATATTAAAAATCTTGTGTAATAAATGGATTAAAAAAATTATATATTGGATGTTTTAGCCATTATCCCTTTTTTTTAAACCAAAATTATATTTAATGAGAAAAAAGATAGAAGAAGCTAACTCTCAATGCACATACTTATTACATATCTCTCATCTCTCTTTATTCTCTCCTCTCTGCAACTTCTCTACTCCAGAAAAACGATTTAAGGTTTCGTAGTTTTATTAGTTTAGATTTCAATGTGCTGTAAAAAATTATAAGATGTCGTATCTTCCTATTATGATAGATCTGTACTATTAAGGATTATTTCAGACTGATTCGTCCAAAGAAAAGAAGTTAGATCCATCCAATTTTAGGGATACAAAATTCAGAATGTGTGATATTAATTGGAAAAGAGGTATTTGCAGAGGTGTTTGAAGAAGACGACCCCATTAATATATGTACCTTAGACTACTGAAACCATGAAAACTAGAGCTGAGTGTTTGAGAGAAGTTTTGGTAACCTCAGATTATATCTTGTAAGTCAAAAGCCAATGGCAATGTCCGGAATGTGCACCCTCATTAAAAGTAGGTGCACAAAATAGCACTCCAAAGAGCTTAACAAATAAGTGAATTGGCGAAATCCTAGACAAAATTTCAATGGTAAAAGTACAAGAGTAATATTATTTGATCTCATCACCTTATTTATTTGTTAAACTTTTTGTTAAACATTGTGTACAAATAGCATTTCTCTTGATATAAAACACTTGGGGGTTGCTTCGTATTTCATACTACTAATATTTATATCAAATGTTATATATTAATGGTAATTTACAATGAGTCT
>MVGT01004145.1:1081705-1093951 GCA_002174775.1 Macleaya cordata | reverse complement strand
TTTTCATAAAAAAAAAATTTATTTAAATTTTAAGAATAATATTTATTTTTTTAATATATTGGGTTATGTATTTATAATGTGGGTATTTTTAACTCACATATGAGAGAAAGGGTTTCATTAATCCAATATTTCATCTTTATAATATATATATATAGATAGGAGGGGTTCGCGTGCCATCACTTTATTGCTATTACTATTACTATGATATGTGGGGCTCACTTACTGATGCATTATGTCATGTGAAGTGTTATTCTAGTATTTTTGTCTATAAATAGGAATCATAAGTTCATTTTTATGTATTCTCAAAAAGGTGATTTAAGAGAAAAGACAGAGATTCTATTCTAAAGAAGTTGAGATTGAGCATTTGATCTTTGTGTTCATGTTCGTTCTTAAAACCCTAAAATTGAATCTCTAATCGAAATCTTGCATCCAGATCGAGATAATTTTAGATGAGAGATCTGATCAGATAATCGAACCTCTCAGAAACCTACCTAAAATAGCAGGTCCCTCAAATACAAAAGAAAAAAGTTTCTAAACCTAGTGGGACTTTTAATAAGAATCCTACTAAATATTGACAAACTAACAGTATTTGTACGTTCTTAGATTATGAACGCCCTCTAACAATTTTTAATTTATTCGATGTAAGCGAGATTTAAACTCAAGTTTGTGTAGTCAACAACAACAGACTTTACTAGTTAAACTAGCTGGCACTTGCTTTAATTTGTACAAGATGTGTTGCCCGTGCTGAATTTTTTTAATATAATAATTCACAAATTTTTTAATCAATCATTAATTATATAATTGGTGTATATAAATTATATTATTTATTTCTATATATTTTAGATACATTATTGATTCTAATCTTTTTAAAATTAAGTATATGTAAATTTGTGTATAAAAAAAAAGAATTGTACGAATGAAGATGAGGGTTATAAATACCTTCACAAAAGAGGTAGGATTATTAAAAATCGAAAGGGTCTATTATTATGCATATAATAATTATGTATGATGAGTCCTGTCCCCCATGATATTTATTGTACCTATAAAAAAAAGGATTTTGTTAACATGTGCCCTAAAGGCACATGATAAGCTTTTAAGTTTTGTGTTTTGTTTAGTTTCTTAAGGTTGTTTAAATGGGCTGATTTTTTGATATGTATATTATTTATACTCTTTGGACCATATCTAAAAAAATCAGCTCAATCGGAGACCTCTAGCACCCTCTAGCACAAAAAACACTTAATTTAAACTTTAATAGTATGAATGAACGGCTTACATTTAAAGTGATTTATTTGGAGGGTTAGATATTTCTGATTGAGCTGATTTTTTGTGAACATCTTATAAATAATAATAATGTCTACAAAAATTCAGCTAATTTGAAGACTTCTAGCTTATAAAAAAACTCCTTGGAAAACAACCTTATCGTGTGCCCTAAGGGCACACGTTAACAAGACCCATAAAAAAAAGATGATATAAATTGTGTTCGTACCGTTAGTTGGCTTCTAATAAATTTCGATAATTAAACATTTTCCGCAGGTACAATAGAATTATTTTATTGGTGATACCCGAGCACCAGACTCCTTCCAACTTCCAACATGCGCAACCATGCATTTATGTTGGGCAATTGGCTGGTTGTGACTATTTAAACACCGGTCTGTGGGCCCATTTGGATAAAAATTAAGAGCAGATTTTTAGAGAGGTTTTTCTTCTCACCATATAGATCATTCTTATAAAAAAAAATATTTCATTCTAAAACTTCTAACCTAATGAAAAGATAATTCTTTTTGTCATTGTTCATTTCTCACCTCCAAATTTTTAATCAACTTCCGATCCACTTTTGATGGGGTTAGTAGTTTTAGAATGGACTAATTTTTGTGAGGATGATGTACTTGGTGAGCAGAACAACCTTACCAAAGATCAACTCTTGAATTGTATTCAAGTGGGGAGGGGGTCATTTCAAGGGTAAAAAGGAAAAAAGAGGGGGTCGACTCTCTTAATTACTACAATAGTTTTGGCTTGCCCCTCCATGGTTCAACGGATCGGTCGATCCTACGCTGGATCGATGGGATCGACCTAAAATGTTTCATCCGTCCCTATCCTAACTCAACTCTTATTGGGTTCTGTTTGAATCAGATGATCTTAACATGGATCGGTTGGATCGTCGGTTGAAGTCCGGAATCGATGGGATTGTTGATACCACAGACTTGGGTTCAAATCGTGCCACATCGAGTTACTGATCTCGTTAAAAATAGGCTCCCTCTATTTTATTTAGGGATGTAGCTCTGAGGATAGAGCGCTCACTTAGGGAAAATCTAGTAGGAATCAATAAAATTGATATTTTAATCCCTTATGCGAGAGATTAAGGGATCCATCTTCCCTGGTAGAGAATCTCGAAAGAGAGAGAAAGAGAAAAAGAGTAGTTATTTTAAAAAAAAATAGAAAAAAGAGGAGATAGTAACAACTTTCTGTTTTTTTTTTACTACGTTCATAAGATTATGGCGTTTTTGTGTCCCTCTGAATCTATCACTGCACCTCTCATGGGATCGCTTCTCCATTAAGGATCTTTATTTTAGTGGAATTCTTAACGGACTTAGGGATCCCATTAGAGAGCACACAATCTATGAATCCATAGATTCCCATATCCCACTAGACTTGCACTTAGCGTACGAGAGATACCCCACAACTCCAGTAAACAAATATATAATTAGTTAATAGATGTACTAACTAGCTTAGTTGGTAAAGTCTACTGTTGTTGATAGTAGTTTAAATTCCTTCATCATCGAGTTACTGATCTCATAGAAAACAGGCTGAACACCTCTTCAAGGTATACTGTTTGCTGAAGTGGTTTTTTCTTTGGTTTCCTTGTATTGTGTGCTGTTTTGCTTCGTCTTATATGATGGTTTCAATACATTCCTAATATGCCCTTATATGAATTATCATTTTACCGATAAAAAAAATAGACAAGATTGGAGGGGGAGTTGGCGGATTAGATTGTTTAAGTTGGTTGGGGGGATGGATTTAGTTTTACTTAGGGATGGTCATCTAAAAATGGGTTGAAATCTCAAAAAATACCCAAACCCTAAAAAACATCACAACAAAAAATACACCCACTTTCGGTCACTACTGCTCCACCGCCGACCACCCCCACACCTCCGGCCACTTCTTCTTCTCCTTCGTTCTTTTTCTTCTTTATTCTTCTTTCTTTTTCTTTCTTCTTCTTCATCACGTCTCTGCCCCCGTTCTCTTTCTCCTCATTCTTTCCTTTTTTTTTTTAATAAAAAAATATAGCTCTATTCAATTAGAGCTTAACACCATTTTAAGTAAAAAATAAGAAATTCTGCATCCTCAACTGTTCAACATCAACCAAAATTACTATAATATTACAAATTAAATTCATTGTAAATTTTGAAGGACATGCAACACTCTCCAATAAAATTGAAAGAAGAAAATAAAACTGAAAGACTAAACTTTCATCGAAGCCCCCAACAACTTCAGCTTCCGCCTATGGTACTGGTTCATCAGCGGGCTTATCTACCTTCCCGTCTACCGTGAACCTCCATTAACTTGCCAAGATCAAACTTTGGCGCCTTCAAGATCTTAACTCTCTCCTTAATAAATTTCTTTTACCGACCAAAAAAAAATCTTGACTCTTTCCTCCCTATTTCTCGCTTCTTTCTCCCTCTTTGTCTATCACCTTTACCTCTCCGAATCTGAAAAAAAAAAAAATCAAATCTAGAATTTCTATTTATTTATTTTTTCTTTTCAGGTGGCTGGCGGCGGTGGCATTGGTGGCCAAAGATAGAGAAAGAAGAAGAAAGAAGAAAAATAAAAAGAAGAAGAAGTGGTCAGCGATGGAGGTGGTCGATGATGGAGGTGTGGTGAAGATGACAGTAGTAATGTTGATAGGGGTGGGGTGTAATATTTAATTTTAGTAGGGTGAAGAGACAAAGTGGGTGTTAGGTTAGTTTTCCCCCACACCATCCCCTAGTAAAAATAAGTAATAATTTGGATGGAGAAAAATTTATTTAATTTGTCTATCCCCCAGATATTTTGAGAAACTCTAAAGTTGGTTCCCCTATAAATAGTGAAAGAATGAGATGAGAATTAGACCACAAATTAAGCCATTAGAGAAATCTGACTAGCCGGAAACCATACTTCTAACTAGTCCGTCCGGCCTCTAAGTTTAAGGATATCGAAATTAAGAAAATGAAATACGAGTTCATCAATGAGTTACAGGTAGATGCCTCAGCCGACGACGTCTGGGCAATCTTTGGCTCCCCTAACCTCTCCAAGGTTTTCCTGGAATTATTGCCAAGTATGGTCGAGAGCAAATGTATCTTGGAAGGCGATGGTGGTCTTGGTACTGTTTTCCGCGTTGTATATCGTCCTGGTACGCACGTACATATGAATTATACATTTTTGTATTAACATATAGAGAGGGGTTCTTCTGACATCGTTATATTGACATCACCGTTATCATAGCTTGTGGGCATATATATGCATGGCTGATTTTTTGTTGTGGGCATATATATGCAGGGCTGATTTTTTGTGAGGATGTTCTCTTCACCGCGTAGATCCTCTTCACCGAAAAATCAGCTACTTTTAAAACTTGTAATCCCATCATGACATCATCCTGTTGATGCAACTTGAACTGTAAAAATGAATGATTCAATCACTCATTGATTTTCAATAACTGGATGATAGATTTACAAGTTTTAGAATGGGCTGATTTAATTTTTTGTGAGGATATTTTTCCTCGTCATACAGATCATCCTTGCTCACTTAAAATCAGCTCTTGCTTCATATTTATGCAGGTCTCACAAGCTATTGTAAACAAAAAAATTGTAAGGATGATGACTATGATGATGTCAATATAACGATGTCACCAGAACCGCCGGCTCTGTAGCCCCTCGGCCTCATCGTAGTATGTAACAGCGAGTACTTAATATGTGTGATCAGGATATGTGCCTCACACTTACAAGGAGAAGATCGTGACGATCGATCACGATAAGCGTCTGAAGGAGGTACAGCAGATCGAAGGAGGACACTTGGAAATGGGGTTCACATCTTACATGAAAAGCGGCCAAATCCTAGAGATCAAAGATTGCAATAATTCATGCATCATACGATCGATTACTAAGTATGAAATCAAGGATGATCTTGAAGTCATGAACAACAATGTTTCTTCTCTTATCACCGGCCTTGATACACTGGTTGCCTTTGCCCGAGCCATCCCAAAATATATTCAAGAACAGAAAAAAAATTCGGCTAGCGTGGCTAATCACAATAAATGATCGTGTATGGGGATTAATTTCTGTATCAATCGATCCTTGCTATATGTACTTTAGGAAGAATGAAACGGCGGGCATATATGTCGCCGGTAAGTGTGTTATGAGTATTGAGAAGTACTGTCCTGATTATTACCAGGAACTCAATGTGTTGGTTTATTGATGTTTCAATGAATGGTAAGTAATATTATTGGCATTAAGTCTTGGTGCATCTACCCACAAAAATGTCGATCAAATCAATCATCTTTTGACACATGATTCATCTAATGGTGGTCTTTTTTCCTTTAAGATAAGCCCTGTCTAGTGAGTAAGGGATTCAGGCCGAGGACACGGCCAGGTCCTCGTCTAGGTGAACCTTTTTCTTAACCTATGTGGTTAGCAGCAACTGGGTGGTTCATCTAAACAGCGGATCCGGTGGTCCTCGGAGCAGTTAACCGATATAAAGAGGACTAAACACAAAAATGCTAAAAAAAGGTATACCATAACCACACACAGTATGTTGCCAAGAAAAAATAGGACGAAAGTCTAAATTTATTTCATTAAATTTCCAGCAATGTATAGATCACAACAGGATGAACTCCCAAAAAGTAGATGAGGATTAACTTTCAACAAATACACAAGCAGTTGAATTTCAGTAGATTTTCACTTTTTCAGATACAGTCTACATTTTCTGAGGGACTCTATTGATGTTTTCAGAAGAAAAATCCACACAATCCATTCAATGGACTTCTGAAAACAAAACCATCTCCGGAAACAACTTGAAGTAAATGCTCTAGCTCCCACGGTATGTTGTGAATGAGAACGGCGAGAGCAGCAAAGGGACATGAAAATGTTCTGATTTCTGACTCTCCTTGATCTCAAACACGATAGACGCATATGGGAAAAACCCAGTAGGTACATATTTCCCGGTATTAAAACTTATCCTGTATATCCCAGGTTCCACATTGTCCACAATGCTCATCAGATGGCCACTTCGGCCATCAGTGTCAGTGATTGAAGACCCTTGCAACACCCAACCACCGGAATTTAATTCACCAAACAAAGGACGGGGTTTAACACCCTTCCATATCTCTAAATTTACCTCAATGTCAGCAGCTGGAGTCCCTCGAGAGACATCCAAGACATGAGTCGTGATAGGTGGTCGCGTCCTACCTGGAGTTTGGGATGCTTTACTGGCAGAAGCAACAGCAAGATGGCCTCCGATTATGCTCACACGATCTTCTATAGTTAAAGAATAAATGTTATCAAGCTTCATAGGCATGGGTTTCAAAACACATATAAAAGATGAAAACTTGAAGAATATCAAACCATAAAATAAATCAATACGAACCAAAGATATTGAGGAAGACGTAAAAAAAGAATTGAGCTTTCTGGCATGGATACACCAACATAAATGATGAATATCACAAGGAAAGACATGATATTCAAGTTGATTAAGCATGAAAAAAAAAAAATTGATTAAGCATGACTAGGACCATACTTTTTTCTTTTTTTCTTCCTTTTCTTTTAATCAATATGACTAGGACCATATGGTGCATATACTCAGTAGATGCTTTATGAGGGTAATATGATAAGCTTCATTGATACAAAAAGTACCTCCTGCTTTTGTCGTAAGGTTAACCGGGTTCTGGCTATTGCTTGCAGGTGTAACTTCAGCTTTAGCTGCATAGAGTTTGGCAAGGCGCAGCTCAGTTATCTTCATTTGCTCCCTTGCAGCAATCTCAAATTCGACTATGGGCCTGTTTGGGAAGCGGTTCTGTAACAAAATAAACAAAACAGAATTGAACTTGAGCATGTAACAATTGCTATTATGAAAATTTTGGTTTACTCTAGGAAATCAAATACTTGTTTCAGCATGTAAGAATTATTATTATCGCGCATATCCTATTCTTAAAGGTTGATTGTCATATTAGAACGAGTTGAATGTCTTTCATGCCTTAAATCTGTTAACCATGTCCAAGTATAAAATCACATATAGCTTGCTTTCAAACGAAATCCGCATCTTACCTTCAATTCAGAAAGTATTTGAGGAGTACTCTTTGCAGTAGCACATATAAGACAAACAAATCCAAACTTCTCTCTATACCGAGCATTCCAGTCAAGTAGTTCCTGCACAAGGTGATTCACAACTTCATATACTCTCAACCAAATCAAATTTTAACCAAAAAAAACCTATGTAACATCGACACGTCACTTTTTTGAATTTTTCCGTGTCGGATACTCGGACACTCGGACACTTGTGGATACTTCAATGGGTACTTGCACATAATAATGTTAGATATTGTGTGTCTATCTTGTCAAGGTGTACAACTCAAACAGCCATGATTCTTCTCTCCATGCCGTCGTTTCCTTTTATTTTTTTCAATTCTTCTTCTTCTTCTTAGAGAGATTAAGGGTTACAAAAAACATGTCTAAGATCGATACCGATGATACCCTAACGATGACGTTTCCACATCACTGTTTCAAGTGTACTTTTTCATGGAGTGTGCACTTGCACATAATCATGTTAGAATGTATTATATAGTTTTAAGTTAATGTCTTTTGTGTATTATGTAATGTTGGTTCTAAAAATACAAATTATAACTAAAATTAAAGCACATAATGATTGATACACGAATAATTATGTATGTGTATCGCCGTGTCCGCGTATTGGGTGCTTTTAAGTCACCGTGTCGGACACCGACACCCGTACCCGTATCAATGTTACATAGAAAAAAAACATGATAGCAAGTGAACTATTTACTGTAAAACCACTAGTTCAACAATAAGAGCCAGTAGCGATGTAAAGACTGGAAAGAAGCTAACTTCGCCAAGGCTGAGATGCAACTGAGTTGATGAAGCTGGGTAGCTCTTTACTAAGTTGACAAGTCAAGGGACAGAATCAAAGAATTTTTTTTTTTGTACATTGACCAATTATCCAGGTTGGTTTAATTTTTTCTCAGAACTATCCAGGTCAAAATCACAACAAAATAAAAACAAAACCCAAATCTAATAACAAAAGAAAATAAGGGTTCCAGTGACTATCAACAATAGAAAAAATGAAACAATCCCAAAATTAAAGTCCAGTTCTTTCAAAATGTGAAAAATTCCAAATCAACAATTGCAACCATGTTGGATGACTTTTATTTGACGTCAAAATAACAGGACATGCTCTATTGGTTGCTTACAGCTGATAAAAAAGAAATGATGTTCAAATGTTCTGAGTTTGTACAATTTGAAAAAGAAAAGGAAAAGAAGAAAGCAGTTTTCATACTCTTGAACATGTTAAGAACCTGGTCCTAATTCCATTTCATATAGATGCAGTTTGCTCAAATGTGTGCCCGAAATTTAAAAAAAAAAAAAAAAGAAAAAACATTCATCATTGATTGGGCTAGGACATCTCAGTGGTCCATGCTTGGTTGGTGAGGGGGTGGACTAAGGCTGGAATTTCGGGTTTCGCAGGAATTTCAATAATTGGGAGGTAGAAGCAGTTGGAAGGCTGATGGATCTGGTTGAAAGCTTCACTCTGTGTAGGGACAGAATTGATCGATGGATCTGGCTACCTGATAGGAAACATGGGTTCTCAGTAAAGTCATGTTACAATTCATGGGCTTCTTCTATGAAACCTGACTTTCCAACGGCTAGCATTTCGAGAAATATA
This sequence comes from Macleaya cordata, assembly GCA_002174775.1. Classification (NCBI taxonomy): domain Eukaryota; kingdom Viridiplantae; phylum Streptophyta; class Magnoliopsida; order Ranunculales; family Papaveraceae; genus Macleaya; species Macleaya cordata. Next base: position 1,085,026 of record MVGT01004145.1, on the reverse strand, counting down.
CCACTGTCTAAACTCTAAAGTTATCTTCGCAACTTGGGTAGCTTGTCTCCCACATATTTCAACAATTCATAGTTCAAGCGAAGAGGACGATACCTTGCTAACAGATGTGAGATGTGCTGCCACAACGAGACTTGCGACCATCTCATTATACATTGCAGGCTATCTTGGATGGTCTGGAGGTTCATAGCTGAGTCTTTCAAAATTACTTGATGCCTCCCACAGAGTGTTAGAATAGATCTTACACATTCGGCCAACCTTAAAGCTTCCAGCCAAAGGGAAGAATTGGTTGGCCATGCCACATGCTGTGATTTGGAGTGACTTTGTGGAAAACTCGAAACAAGGCTATTTTTCAGGACAATGAGGTTACATTTGCGAAGGTGATTCTAATGTAAAAAGGCATTATCTACTCGTGGAGCTGCAGTTTAGATTGGGCTAAAAACTATAGATTTGAAGACTTTGTCTTCAAGTGGGAGGTTTTGTTAGATTCACTATAAACTTTTCTGTTGATTTTGTTTCGGGTCTTTGAACCTTTGTATTTCTTTCTCTTGATTCTTACTAAATAAATTTCTTCTTGGCATTCTCTCAGAAAAAAAAAAAAAAAAAAAAAAAAAAAAAAAAAAAAAAAAAAAAAAAAAAATTATCAAGATAATAAAAAAAGGTTGAATTCTTGCAGATATTGTTTTGTAAATTAGAAAAAGACAAACCAAATTATGGAAGTTGAAAGATAACATTTCAGAATTGTTGTGCAAACCTGTAAGGTAGAATCAGTAGCAGTTGCTAAAGCAGTTGATTGTTCTCCTTTGCTCCACCTAAAAATAGGACATTGTACTCAGTTAATGATCAGTGGACATTTAATTCCATGAAGGGTGGAAAAGCGAGTAAGCTATAAAGATGATAAGATAGTAATGGACGAATAAAGAGATTTGAAAAATGATTGACTAAAAGAGAAAGAGAACAACAAACAAATCAAAAAATTCTGAAAGCTAAATGAGTTGACAATAAAAATGAAATACAACAAGCCAATTAGAGTCATTATTGATCGCCAAGAGAAAATTATTTTTTTGCCATCAGAATATGATGAATGTGAAATCAATGTCATGTACTAGTTGTTCGTAAACATCATCTGGAAATCATTTTAGCTGAAGTATTTCCCCTTCAAAATTTCCTTGAAAAGGTAGTGAAGTTAAAGAAGAGATGAGTTGTTAAATCAGATTTTTAGGTTACACGCAATTCATAGACTGGCACCAAATAAGTATAATACTACTGATGTTCCAGCCCTTAAATTGTTGAAACATGTAATCCTATAGCGAACGACGTAATGACAGAAAACAAACATCTGAAATGAAACTCTATAAAAGATAGCAGTGGGAACTATGGCATGGATGCCGTACTTAAAGTCTTAAACTTAAAATTTGAGCTGAAAAGAAAATCACGCTCGAAAATAAGCTAAATAATTCACATTTAGGTGCTAGCAATACTAAGATGAAGATCTTGTTTAGTACTTGTGTTTGCGGCTTAGAACTCTAATAGAAATCGATCAACAAAAAACATAAAACCAAGGTGAAGTTGTACCCAAGTCCCTCTTCAATAAATAGAAATCGAATTTGATTTTATATGCACATAATTTGTGACAACCGTACAAATACGTTTATGGGGCCCATGCAAAGACCCCGATTAATTGCAAGTAACGGTTACGCTGATTGTTCAGACAAACTCAATTGTCCACTGGTTATTTTTCTGATTTCCAGTTGAAATGTCCTCTATTTGTGGAACATCCAATGCTTCAAGCCATCCACTCACATCAATCTCAAAGATTATAGAGAAATTAAACCTTTGAAATTGAGATCCATCCAGATCCAGAGAGAGGGAAAGACCTTGCTAAACCAAATATCTCTGGCAGCTTCAACGGCCTTTCCTAAGTTGGGTAATTTGCGGCAACAACGATCATCTCTTTGACGAATTTGAAGCTGCCGCATCATGCTAGAAAATCCTTCTTGTTTAAACCCGAACCCATCACCTCTCTCCTTTATTATTTTCATGTATAAGGGTGCTCATTGCTAATATTTAGGAGAGGAATTTGATGGTGTAATTAGTTGCTGATTTTTAGTAGTTATTTGTTTATCAAGCAATCTTGGATTCAAGTCCAACAGGGTATTAGAAAGAAACAAAAACAAAAACAAAAACAAAAAAACAAAAAATAAAAACAAAAACAAAAACAAAAACAAGGGCATACATTTGAATCAGAGATTTAAATTTCATCCTTATTTCAGAAATATCATAAAAACTAGTACCAAATTTGACATTTTATATATGCAAAGATCATATATACAAATACATTAATTCAAGTAACAGTAGAGGTGATCGTTCAGACAAAACTCAACTGTGCACTTGTTTCAGTTTTTTGGTTCTTAGCAGAAGTATTTCCTATCTGTGGGTGAGCTCCAAATGCTTCTAACCATCCATTCACATCAACCTGCAAAATTAGAGAGGAATTAGGGGTTCTTGAAATCAAAATCTAGAGAGAGAGAAAGAGAAAGAGAGAGAGAGACCTTGTTGAACCAAATATTTCTTGCAGCTTCAACGGCCAATTCGAAGTTGGGGAAAGGAGCGGCAGAAACCATCTCTTTGGCGAATTTGCTGCTGCCACAGCACGATAGAAATCCCTTCTCGTTGAAACCTGAATCCATCGCCTCTCTCTCTCTCTCTCTCTCTCTCTCTCTCTCTCTCTCTCTAATTCCTGTTTCAGTCCAGACTCGAGAGTAGGAGATGGAATTACTGATTCATCAGACTTAAATTAAGTTGAACTGTTTCCACCACGAACAAAAAAAAAATAAACATTTCTAATGCTGAAACTTAGGAAAAGGAAAATACAATCATACCCGGTGGGACTCGAACCCACAGTCGCCTGATTAGAAGTCAGACGCCTTATCCATTAGGCCACGGGTACAAGTCTGGAATTTGTTTTCAGTAATATTAAACTTGGAAATTTTGAGGAGGACGCAGTTGAGTAAGGACCAAATGGACATGATCAAAGGGCTACATGAAGCATGATGTCCTCACAATACAATGCAGAGCGTGTAATACCCCTATCTCTATTAGTTGTTTATGTTGGGGGCAGCCTTTTATGTTAAGGGCACCTGGTTAGAGTTTTATTAGGGTTGGGTGCTATTATCTATAAGTATTAGCTAAACCTAACAATAACTCCCCCATTTTGTTTCTTTTCCATTCAACTAGAAGACAGAAGAAGAGAGGGGAAGAGGTGGATCGGCTGGGAGAGAAGGAGAGCAAGAGAGTGAGAGAACCTCTTGATTGAGAGCCCAA
>MVGT01004145.1:1046706-1081644 GCA_002174775.1 Macleaya cordata | reverse complement strand
AAGCCAAGGGAACTAGTGAACTTGCTGGCTAGGTTTTGACCTAGCACCGTTATTTTTACAGGTCCAAGGCAACAGGTGAATCCTCGCTAGAGGCGGTGTTCACGTAGGCAGGATCTTGTCTTCGGAGACTTGCTTAAGTTCCGTGAAGACGTAGGACATCCTTTGCGATTTCTTTCAGTTTAGTTTGGACATTGTTTAGTCCTTTGATCTTTGGGATTATTTAACTATCCATTTGTTTGACAGATTATCTTTAAGTTGATAAAGTTCATTTCAACTTTATTGTACTTGTGTTGTGAATATGAGTGCAAGCTTCTTGTTAGCTTGGTGAACTGCGCTCACCCTAGAGCTACAGGTTGTTAATGGTTCCGCCGGAAATACCTAGTTCTCATCGAGTAAGGGCTGCAGACCCGAAAGGTGAGGGCGGGGTGTTACAGAGCGTCTTTACCAAAAATTATATCATTTTAAATCTTTTTACGTTAATTGAAAACCAACGATAATTAAGTGATCCAATTTACATAAACTTTGTAAGGCCTACATGAAAATAATCAAAGGGTTGATTTACGTTGAGGGTGTATCTACCCCCAAAATCCCTTTTATTATAAATCTTCTAACCCCTCAAAACTTCCAACTTCCTCTAGTTATCGTTGAAATTTTTTGTGACAATGATATTTTATGGTGAAGATATCAACCCACTAACCATTTTCAATGTGGGCCTTATCCTGTTGCCGACCGTGATTCCAAAAAAGACATCTAAAAAAATCCACTATATTTTTCATGTGAAAAACTACATCATTCGTTGAATGCAATTTAACAGTAAAATAAATGACTCAATCACATCACTCGAGCCTCGTGTACAAGTTTCTTACATCAAGCTTGTTCGGTTATTCCTTAAAATTAAAAATGTGTTCTTTAAGTTCGGTTTATATAGGGGTGTCAACGGGGCGGCTATAGTTCGGCCCAAAGGATCCAGAACTGGTACCGCTAATATGAAGGCGGTTTCAGTTCCTACCGGTTCTAGTTCCGATTCCGAAACCTCAATTGGTGGTTCCGGATCTGGTACCGCTAGGATCGGCGGATACCTAGGTACCTAATACCCATTTTCAATTTTTTTTTATTTTGCCTTTTTTTTCACATGAAAAATATTTGTATTTTACTCGTATTTTATTCAATCATAAAATCAATTTTATTATAAAATTTGTTGTATAATAGTCATTGGTTTCTTTTTTTTTTAAGCGAGAACTCAAAAACCCTTTTATAGTAGATTAAACTATAAAATTATAATATTTATAAATTAATCGGATCCACAAAATGAGGCCCCGGTTCCATATGAGATGATCTAAAAGAAGTTAATTTTGAGCAAAACATTGGATAAGGTGAGCACGAACTTGTAATCCTTACACCCTTACGAGGGTGAGGTTCTTGTGCTTTAGGTGCCAAGCACGCGCTACTGAGCTTGGCATTGAACATAGAAAGAAATACAATTTCTTGTTGTTCTTTAATATGGGACTAAAAAAACCAAAGCCTAGGAAGGTTCAATAACCCTAGTTTTCCTAGACCGTCCACATGATCCACGTTGACCGGTTGACCAGACCAACTACGAGAGGAAAGTTGATCAAGAGTTGACCTAATGTATGTGGACCCGAATTTGGGTTAGGCCCAAACCTAGATGAGTCCAAGACCCATACATCATGGACTTATATGAACCCTTGAACCTATCATCTCTACCCAATAACACCCTAGAAGTTGGGATATTTACGTCCAATTATGGTGTGAATACACCCAAAAATCTAGAATATTACAATTTTCAAGAAGATCAGTGGTAGAGTTCTAGAGAGAAAGAAAGAAATTGATATTCAAGAAAGAAGGAAAACAACAGCGGCAGAAGAAGAAGAAGACAGAATTTGTCAAAAATAGAGTTATTGCTAAGGATTCGAAGAATCCAAAATTTGCTTCCTCAAGCAGAAGAAGTTCCATCAATGTGGGTAATAAGATCAGCGCGCCATCATCAGATACAACAAGGAAGAAATTAGAACTCATCAAAGAAGGATTAATAAGAGATGATCATTGACAGAAGATCATGAATAATAATGATCAAGAATCAGTACTGCATCTGAAAAAGCAGGAATTAACAGGGGGATTTAGAGTACATGGTATCAATACTACAAGGAACCAGATGAAGATGATGATACTTATGAAGCCTTTTCTGACCAAGAACAAGAGGATGAAGCATTTCTTTCTGCATTTATATTTTACGATTCAATAGAGAGGATGAAATCAAAGAAGAAATCGAAGGTTACCTTTAGGCCGAATAAAGATAAGAAACATCGCTAGCTACTACGCGGCTTTTAATTTTCGATTTTTCAATTCTAGCTTTATTATAGTATTCATTACACCAAATTGCTACGGATGCGTAGTGCATATTAAGAGTTTAAAAAGTTCATGAAGTAGTACTGATTAGGAATGCTTGTTATAGAGAGTTTTTTTAACATTACAAAACTCTTATGGACGTTTGCAATATTAATTAAAAAAAATAATTACGAAGTTAAAAAACCTATTCCTCTTACGTCTAATTTGTACATTTTTCGTCTTGCATAGTTGTTATGAAATGATTTTCGTAGTATTCTAAAACTATTACGACAAAACCAACATGTCTCAATTCGTAACAATTTTGAAATGCTAATGATTATATGGATGTTATAAATTTTTCTTTTTTGAAGATTTTTCATTTCACAAGTTAACTTTTCGAAGTGACGTGCAGAATGCAGTACTTCCCATTATAAAATCTTCCAAGTGAAAGGCAAAGATGAAAGAATCATCTTGTAGAAACCTTGAACTATTGTATTTTTCTCTTTCTTTTTTGTTTGATCTTCTTGAATCCCCTAAGAATAAAGTTTGAGGACGAAAATAACACATATATATGTTTTTTTTATCTATATCTATGCTCTTATAATGCAAATACTTGATTTGCATGGTGAACCCTTTTCAGGAAACTTTCAAAATCATCATTTATATTGATTTTTTTATATGCAAAGTGGATGGCAAATATTGTAAATTCTATATTCAATGAATGGAATAGCTGATATTCATTAAATACTAGGCATTATATAGTTCTAGTAACCTTTAATTAGATACCTCTAGTTATTGAGATGATCCAAGGGCAGAATTTTTGTGCTGATGATCTCCTCATTATGTAGATCAAAATTAAACGATGGTAATGGTGGGGGAGGTAGATTTGCCAGGGGTACAGAAGTAGTTTGTCGCACGCGCAAATCACGGTAAAGGGGCAAAATAGATTTGTCAAAGGGATTGCCAGCTCATACGCGGGTAGCGCGTCTATGCGCTTGTGGGGGGATTGTGTATCTGTAATAACAATTAAAAAAATAAAAGAGTTAGGTTTCGTATCCAAGGTTTTGTGGACAATTTTAAGATAAATGTTTTTGAGACCCACATAAAGATGATCCAATGGCTTATTTTTGGCGAAAATGTTCTCCAATAGATCCTTCTCACCAAAATTCACATCATTCTAAAACTTGCAATCCCTTTAAAAATTGGATGATTTGTGATTCCTTAATAAAAATCGTTAATTTGATCCAACATTTGATAGGATAGATAGTTTTAGAATAAAATTATTTTACAAGAGAATTATACATCTATATATGTAGTGAGGAGATCATACTCACAACATCGGATCAAAAAACATCGATCTTGTCATAATCTTAACTCAAAAATAAATTAAAATTAGAGATTTCGACTGATTACTTCAAATTCACATGGTATATTACTGTTTAGTCCCAACTATCTTTAATTTATCTAAAACATCTTTTATTAATTGCTTATTGACTGTTTAGTCTTTTTTTAATAAATAACAAACTTTTAGCTTTTTTCTCAAACCTATGTTCATTTTTTTACTTACATGTATATCTTTCTTAATTTTTAAAGGTGGACATGTGGAGAGAGAAAAAGTTTTTTATTTTTTGTTTTAAATCTTTAAAATACTATATATTTTAAACCAAAAATTAGATTTCGATAAAATTTATATTTTTGAAAAGATTTCGATAAGATCTTCAAAACTAAACCAGTTAACAATTTTTTTTTTTCGATTTTTTTCGAAAGGCATACAAATTTGATTTTGCAATTGCAAATTTGAACTCGGAAAATACGAAACCTACTGCATTTTTTACTGTCTCTTTTACTGCATGTTTTGCATTCTTATGTGCTCACATTTTTTTTACTGCAGCCTTCAACTAATTGAGCACATTTAGTTCTTTGCAAGTTTGATATGATATTTTTTTTCTCTATTTTTCTTATTTTTTTTCTTAGTTGCTAGTTTCTTTTGTTGAATGTCAGCCATTTGTGTGATTTCTCTTTAATAAATGGTGTCCTATTTTTTAGGAGTAATTAGTTTAGTGTTTGTTAACAGAAACTTGTTCCTTAAATTGTTTGTATGTGGGTTGTTGAGTAGTGGGCCCACTTCTATTCTGTTAGCTAGTTTTTAGGAGTATGAAGTTGTGCTAGACGTGTTCAATTGGAGCAGTGTAGTCGTGGCAGATGTGTAGTACAAGTGAAAATATAATTTTGCAATGCAAATTTGAATTTGCATATTTCATAATATAATTATTTTTTTAAAGAAAAAATATTGTTGACAGGTCTCATTTTAAAGATCTCAATGTAAGATTTCTAAAAATATAATTTTTATGAAAAACTGAATTTGTATTTTAAAAGTTATTTCATTTTTTGTTTTAAAAATAAAATAAAAAAATTAGTTTGTGCTTAGTGCTTGTGTCTTTATTGCAAGGGTATTCTTGTCATAATACTTTTAGTTGTATCTGAACCATCATATTACCCTTCAAATAGGATTAAACCATTGTTCCCTCTTAAAATTAAATAAAACCCCACACGCGCCTACTCATGACCCGGACTTTCAAACTCTTTAATTTCCGCCTTAAGACTTTGAGAGAGTCATTCTGATCACAAATAAAAAATAAAAGACTTTGAGAGAGTCATTATCTGTAAATCAGGATTTCATGTCTCAATTGATCCATGCATGTCCACAAAATTCAAAATTCAAAATCAGAACCACTCAAATTCTTGTCTCATGGAATTCAATCTCTCTATGCACGACATGTGTCAACTAAAGCACCAAATACGTTTAAGCGAAAGAAACGCATCAATACATGAGTTCTTAAGAACCCTTTTTTTTGTTTAATTTATAAGTTGGCATCATCTCTCTGAGAATCATCAAAATTAATAAGTGAGTTTTAGGTTACCAGTTTTGAATATCAACAACAAGTTTCATTAATTTGTTCAGAAATCAAAAAACAAAATGCAGGCTGTGAAGGATAAGTTGAACGACATGTCCGCCATGCGTAAAGCTAAGGCAGAAGCGAAAGCCGAAGAACAAGTATATGCTATTCTCTCTTTTTCTCTCTTCTCACTACCACAAAAAATGGCCTTTCGAAATTGTTATTCACTGTCGCAAAATGTTTACCGTCACGATAGGTCATTTCTCAAACACCGTGACCAAAGGTATTATAATCATTAGTGTTGACTTTTGGTCACAATGCTCCATCATGAAAGACCGTATCTAAAACTTGCTACCGAAGTTGATTTGGCCATGTTCTTCAAGAAAATGGTGGTGCTATTGGGACTGAAGTGTTTGGGGACCAAAGCCAAACTAAATTGATGTGGGGTCTATTTAGATTGTATCCAAGGGGTGAAATTTGGTGATGATGTCCTCCTCATTTTATCTAGTTTTAGTCACCTTATCAAGTTCTAATCAATTTTTGATATGATTAAAAGTTTTACAATGGACCGAATTTTTGTGAGGATGATCTAAAATGAGAAGAGAACACCCTCATTATTCTTATCCCTTGAATATAATTTAAATGGAACCCACATCAATTCACCCGTCTAGAAATTAGTTATTGTATCACATTTTAGTCACGGTAAAAGGAAACCGTGGCTAATAGACCAAAGCTGTAGGTAATAGTCATATTAATGACATCTACACTTAGACGTCCCGTAATATATGCTTCTATAGCCTTTCAAGCACGTGTTATTTTATGCACCGCAATGTGACCACTATATACAACGAAGATGTAAATATTAGTGACGGTATTTAGATCAACATTATAACCAATCTGTACTTCTATGACTTTTATGGTCACGGTGTTTTGTGCCACAACGTGACCAAAACACCATACAATAAATATTAGTCTGTTTTTGGTCACTAAGAGCTAGGTACAAAAAGTTTTATCAAACTCTCGATACAAAATTTTAAATTCCTCTCCCTCATTACTCTATTAAGAATAAAGTTATATATCTTCGTGATCCATATTTTAATCTTCTACATTTTTTCATCTCTATTGCAAAATGTGATTTGCAAATTCCATGCAGGAGGAGAAGGAGTTGGCAAAGGCAAGAGTTGGGATAGCAAAGGAGATAAGGAAGGCAAAAGAAGCAGAAGCAGAGATGGATCTTCACGTGGCGAAAGCCGGACAAAAGGCCGAGAGAGAGATAGCTAAGCATGAAAACACGATGAACGCCGGAGCTGCTTTGAATGACCACCACTACTCTGATCATCATCATCATCATCATCAACACATTCCAGGTAGCACTGGTGGTGGAGCTGGTGGAGCTCCTCCCATGGAAGGATTAGTGGAACCACCACTTACAACTCACCAAACAACTGGAAGGGACGCGTACCCAACCTCCAACAAGTACCTTTGAATGATTCATCTTTCATATCATCATATATATTAAGATCTAAGTACTTGATGAGAAGGTCATCATCTAGATCAAGAGTTGGTGGCTATATTTTGTTATGCAGAGTACTATATAAATAATGTACCTGCTGGACTTAACTTTTTTGTTGTATTTTGTTTTGTTTTTTTGTTTATTAATTTGAGATGTCTTCTCTGATCTCATCAATAAAAAACAAAGTTAGATTCATCACAATGCCTAGCAAGGATTTTTATGTTATTGTATTTTTCTACTAATTTGATAAAAATAAGAGTGAAACATATATATATAATACAATTGAGGACGGGTCAATTCTGTCCTCTTTCGACCAATTATTTATATCAAAGGTTACAAGGTTATTTCTTTTAACGACAACAAGCTATATTCCTTTTAAAGACAAAAACGTCCTTAAGCTTCTAAAATACCGGATATGTCCCGTAGTAGTAAATGACCAAAATAACTTTAGTTTATTTTTTAATACCCTTATACCATTTAACAACTTTACAACATAAATGATCAAAGTAACCTTATTTTCTTTTACGAAATACCGGACGTGTCCTGTGGCTATAGTTATTTATTTATACCTGATTTACACTTGACGGTGGAGTCGCGTGGAGTGGATCTAAGGGCGCGTGCGTAGATGCGCGCATGAGAGCAACGCGCGTAGCGCATTTGGACATTCAACCCACACGCGCGAAGTGCGTGTGGGGAGAATGGACAATTAATTTTCACGAGCTAAATGACTGGAATACCCAAACCCTAACGCGTGTGGTGCGCGTGAAGCGCGCGTATAGGGTGTGTGGGTGCGCGCAAAGCGCGTGTAGAAGAAACGTACGTAGCACATTTGGACATCAAAACTACACGCGCGAAACGCGTGTAGAGAGGAAGGACAAGGTTTTTAGCCTGTCCATACGAAGTTAATTTGAGAGAGAGAAACAAAAGAAACACAAAAAAGCAAAGATTCTTCCTACCAAAACAGGAAGAAACAACAAAAAAAAAAAAACCAAAAAGAAAAACCTTACAAATGCCTGCTTTTCTCTTGTAATCTTAACCACCACCAAATGGTGAAGGGGACGCAGAACCATATGAAGTTAATTTCTTCGACCTGCTAGAAGTTTCAGTTTCCACCAATGAATGAAGTTAGCCACTGAATTTGGAAACACTCACATAAAAAATTTGACATTTTGAAGGCAATGATCTACATGAAGAAAATTATCCTCGTAAGAAATTAGCTCTTGAATCATCTCTAAATGAGCGTTACAAGAAAAAATTCCAAAAATAGAAAAAATCTTTTTGTGCATTACTCTTAATAATTGAGCCCACCTTTCCAATAGAGAATGAGAAATAAACTCAATACAAGACCTCCCTTTAACTTCTAACCCAGTCAAAATCTGTTTTGTAAATAAAAAGTCATATGGCCCATTGAAATGACCAAAAGACCTTTCTAGAGAAAAAAAAAAACTTTGTTTATCTCTTCTCATTCTCGTACCTCTCTTCTCACTCTCGTTTCTCTCTCGACTTCAACTATTTTCTCTCTCTAAAATTTTCTCTAACTTGCTTTCAAAACAAAACAAAGGGTAATTTTGTCAATATAAAAAATAAAAAAATAAAAATAAAAATTTAAAATGTCATATGTATAAAAGACAAAAAAAACTGGGTTGCATTTAAAAAGCCAAAGTTGACTGGGTGGGAAATTCAAACATAGCTAGACTTGGAGTTCTAGACTTATTTCATGCATTTCCAACTAGTTCAATTAATTCACCAAAGTACATATGTGGGCTAAACTAGTAAAAGTGGTCTTTGTTATCATAAAATAATGTTTCCAACCATAGTTTGCCGATTCGAATTCGGTGGTCGACTCGGTGACTGAGTCCGAGTCACTGCCAAATCAATCCGAGTCAATGACGAATAAAAAAACGCATAAAAAATAAAAGAACATAGATAGAAATGGACTTGAGTCAACTGAGTCAAAGTGGTCGAGTCGGACGAGTCAAGGCTGACTTGTCCGAGTCAATGACGACCCAAAAAATATATTCGTCACAAATAAGAGAAGTAGATCCGAGTTGATCTAGTCAAACTTTCCGAATCGGACGAGTCAAGGCCGACTTGGACGAGTCAAACCCGAATTGCACCAAATCCATAACGTGCCGAACTTTAATTAGTAGTTGTTTATTAGGTAGGTGGTGACCTAAGTCCGACCCGAGTCGGATGACTAAGGTTCCAAGCAACGTCCAATCCCGCCGCATCTTTTTGTACACAACAGAGCTACAAACTCCCCTTGAGATTATGGATTCATGTTACGTTGCGGTGCCTTATTACGGATTCATTGCGTATCAAACATCCTAGCTCACACGTGCTTTGTTTTTTTACGTGTCACGGATAGAAGGTCAAACTCTAGCATGATCGACGCGTGTTAATTTACGTGGCAAATGGTTCCGATTTTTTAATTCGTGCTTATAAATACTGAGAACGAGCCTCAATTTGAAAAACAACCATCTCTAGATCTTCTTAATTCGTAGCATCTGAAATTTGAACTAAACTTTCTAGGTAACATCTTAAAAAAAAAATGCAAGAAGGAAAGGAAAAGCTGAGCAACGTGGCCACTGTTGCCAAAGAGAAGGCCAAAATCTACAAAGCCAAGGTCGATGAGAAGGTATACACATATATAACACCCCTTTTCTCTTTCTAAAACTCTCTCTCTCTCTCTCTAGGTGTGTTATATTATTAGTGTTTTTATGGAGTACTGCAGGTAGAGAAGGCGACGGCGAGGACTCCAGAGGAGAAAGAAATAGCTGAGGAGAGAAGGAAAGCTAAAGAAGCTGAAGCCAAGATGGAGATGCATGCAAAGAAGGCGCAGCACAAAGCTGAGACACTCAATGCTAAGTACCACCACCACCACGATCCCATCGTTGGCCACCACCATGGCTCCGTCGTTGGCAGTACTTACGGGCATAATGAAGTACCAGTTGTTGGGACCCATGGTGGGCATCATGGTCACCACCACATGACTGGTACTACTACTACTACTACACCTGGACCCACTACGACTCCAGCACCGGCTTATCCGGTCTTAGATCACAAGCCTCCAGCTGAGAAATATCTCTAGATTAATTTAGACGAATATTAGTTTGTAGCTTTTTGGAATTTTTTTTTTTTTTTTAAAGTAACTGGTGTAACTTGTTAGTTGCCATTTTCATGTTGCTTTTGTACGACAAAATATCCGTCTTTATTTATGAAGAAATACAGTCTTTTTCAAGATGTTGTGTTGTCACGTGGCTGCCAACAAAAAAATTCTGATGTCTGTAGGTAAGGGAGCTCGCATACATCAGTTGGAAATGGGGGGGTTTGGGTCCTAAGGTCCGGGAAACCCAGTCCTAAGACTCGTATGTGTCGTATTTCTTTCTGTAGATTACTAGGTATATTGCCGTGCCTCTGGCGCGGCTCAAAACTTTAGCAGAGAGGAGAAAGGGGGCAGGCAGAGAGAGAAGCAGAGAAATCGAGAGAGAGGGGGTAGGGAGAGAGGGGGAGAGAGGCTTATCAAGCAGCACAAAATTTATAATCCCCGTCTCTATAAGAGATTATAGATTTTGTTTCCGTAATCTTATATTACGGTTTGGATGCTCGTTTTCATGTGTAAAACTATGGAACGGTGCACGGCTCAAAACCTTAGCAGAGAGAAGAGAAATGGGGCAGGTAGAGAGGGGAGTAGAGGGAAGAGAAGAGAGGGTTAGGAGAGAGAGGAGAAAGGGGGCAGGCAGAGAGAGAGAAGCAGATAGAAATCGAAACAGAGGGGGCAAGGGGAGAGAGGGAGAGAGAGGCTTATTAAGCAGCACAAAATTTATAAACGGGATAAATCTACCCCGTCTCTATAAGAGATTATAGATTTTGTTTTCGTAATCTTACATTACGGTTTGGATGCTCGTTTCTGCTGTGTAAAACTATGGAATGGGGCCCACTAATATTCGGGGGCTCGGGGGCTTGTGGCTTTCAACTAAAACTTTTTTATTTGATCGGGCTCTGCCTCGGTGCCTGAGACCCAAAACAGACACGGATATCTATGGCCGACTCTTAGTGTTGGATACTTACACCTTGTGCTCGAACAAACGTGGCTGCCAACTAAAAAATATGGAAATGGGGGGCTGATGGTGGGGATCAGACACGTGGTTTCCAATTGAAAATATATGGAAACGGGGGGCTGATGGTGGGGAATCAGACACGTGGCTTCTAATTGAAAATATATGTCAGTTGGAATGGGGTTCGGCCTTCAGGTTCCCCAGATTCAACACTAAACATTTAAGACTGACTCGTATTATAGACAGATTCGACACTAAGATTCAAACATTTTAGCCCGACTTTTAGGCGGTGTTTGGTACACCGTGAATTTTCGCATCATTTAAATTCGATTTTTATGCCTTGTTTGGTACACCGTGAATTTTTGCATCATTTAAATTCGATTTTTAGGCACTGTTTGGTACCCCATGAATATTCGCAAAATGCGAAAATTTATGGTTTTTGTAGGCACTAATTAAAATTTTATAAATTGAAAAAAATTAAATAAAAATTTTAGATTGTTTATTTTGTAAGTCCATTGCAAATCTTACCAAATATTTGCTATTAGATGTCTTCATCAATCACCTACAAACACATGATAAATCGTAAATTTTCACATTTACGAATATTCACTGTGTACTTTAGTGTTAGGTATTCTCAGGACACCCGAGGTCAACCCCCATTTTAGATTGATATGGTTATTTTTGGTATTGCCTCGAGGAGGACTCGCCTTAGGTAGTAGTGGCCAAGCCTTTAAATAAGACTCGGCCTTTGATGTCGGTGTTAATTTTGAGTTAAAAGTTTAAGCAATTGCAGAGCAACCTTGAGGTTCTTTGACTTTACCGTCCATTGCTAGACGCTCGAGGAGGAGGTTAAATTTTTTGCATTTTGACAGTAGAAAATTATGTTTTTAATTAATTTGTATCCAAATTTGAATTTTCATGCTTTAAAATACGAAAACCATCAAAATAAGAAGTAAATTGTAATATCCCAAGAAATTCCATAGTATAAATTTTACACCTAACATATTTAAGATGGTATTATACCCATTTAGGTGTGTAATTGATTTGAGAAATAAAATTTCTCATATGCATAGTAATTGCATGGAAAGCATTAAGAGAGTTATCNTGCATGATACATGCACGAAGCTCCACTTGAATGGTGGGGTTTAGATTAATGCACGGCTCAAAACCTTGGCCATCCAATCTACACGCGCGAAGCGGCACGGCTCAAAACCTTGGCCATCCAATCTACACGCGCGAAGCGGCACGGCTCAAAACCTTGGCCATCCTTCCCACACGCGCTTCGTGTGTGTGGATTGGATGTCCAAACGTGCTACGCATGTTTCTATAATGCACGCTTCGCGCGCAACAATACATCTGCTATGTACGCTTTGCGCGTATTATACGCGTTAGGGTTTGAATATTCGAATAATTTAGCTCGTCAGAAATAATTATCCATTTTCTCCTCGTGCAAGGCCTCTGGTACAATCAATAGCCAGTTTGCCTCTTTAGACACGCAACACGTGTGTGATATGGCAAACGAATTTGAAGAGTTTTGCTAGAATAATACCAAGATTTGACACCAAAATATTACATCTGTTTTTTAAAGTGGTATGAAGGGCTGAAATGGAATTAATATTTTTTCAGCAATCATTCTGATTGGTTTTCAATCAATAAAATAAGCAGATGTAATCATTGATGTCAAAATCTGGTGTCCCTCTAGTAATGCCCACGTTTCGAATTACAACGGAATAGATATTGAGAATGAATTCATAAAGAAAAGAACAATTATTCTTTATTTAGCCATTATTCTCTCAGTGATATTTCAATTCATCTATACAATTAGCTATTGTACATCAGTCGCAGTTAACATTGAATAAAAGTAAAGCTGAAAAGTGCAACGAAATGCTAAAAACAAAATTCATCTATAAACAAATCACCTTTAAAGATGATGAACAGTAATATTTGTGTGCTATAGAAAAAAGAAGTAATGTCTGCTACTTTAAATTAGTTTTTACGAAAGAGATGATTGATATCTCGAACGATGCGTTCATCATTTCTCTTTGGATTAGTATATAGAGAACCTGCAAATAAATGAAGAGTGAATTAAAGTATAAACTAATCAACAATTTGGTTTCTCATCTCACAATGACAAAGAAGAAAAAATAGAACATTTAAAAAGTGGATAAGTCATAGGTATGCAACTCGATGAACCAATTAGACAGGAAAATGAGCTTTGATGCACCATTAGTAGTGAAAACTGTAATAAAGACCATGAACAAAAATGAAAGAAGAAAACAAAGATGATGATAGAAGGAAATATGTTAGCAGTAGATGTTCTTACTTAGAGAGAATGAAGAACTTCAGTATCGTTAGAAGCTTTTCTATTGAGAACTCCATAGTGTGCATCTGGATGAACCAATTAAATAAAGAAATCGGATTTTATGTCGCAATAGTGAAAATTGACATCAAGAGCATCAACGCACCGTTATAATAAAAATAATTTGTACAAAAAAAAATAGATATATTGGAATGAAAGAAAAAACCAAAGATTATAAGAGAAGGAAGCAGCTAGTTGAATTTTTTTAAAAAAAGAAGAGAAAAAAGAGATATGTCATTAAAATAGGAGTACGGGACTCGTTATTATAAATAATGAATTTATCTGATCGTAATAAGATTTATTATGTATATACTAAATTAGTTATTGTACGTACATCCACTTGCACGGCATTCCCTTTTTCGTTTGCAGGAGATTCCAGCTTTTTTCTTTCACGACGTTTGCGTTTGATTCCCCAACTAAATCCAATCTGAAACCGATGGAATCATATTGTTTAAAAAAATAATAGTAGTAGAAAAAAATGAGAAGGTTTTCGAACTTGTAATTCAAATAACAACTGCGAATTAAAAAAAAATACAAAATGCATACAAAAAATTTAAACAGATTTGAACCAGAAATCAAAAGGATTGATTTGTCAAAAAAAAATTTAAGAGTAGAGCGTACAATAATTAAGAAACATAGTCATAAATTTTCATTTTACAGACCCCAAAAATTTAGATCATTAAAGTTCCTAAACCCTAAGAAAAAATTGAGAATGTTTTCAAAGTTGTAATTTCAAGAACAACTACGGAATCCAAGAAGAATGCAAAATGCATACGAAAAATTGAAATAGATTATAACCAGAAATCAAAATAATAGATTAGTAAAGAAAAATTTGAGAGTGGAGTGTACAATAATTGAGAAACATAATCATAAATTTTCATGTTAAAGTAGGAAGAAAAAAATTCAAATTATTAAAGTTCCTAAACCCTAAAAGCAAAAAAATATAGAAAGCATACAGATGTTTTGTAAACTCTGTAGAGGCGAAAGCATAAAAAAAATACCAGACACAAAGAGTTTAAAAGAATTTATCAGAAAACCATAGATCAATCCCCTATTAAAAACCAAGATCGATCAAATGCCCAACTAAATCTAATCTGAAACCGATGGAATTATATAGTCTAAAAAATAATAATAACAATAAGAAGAGAACCCTAGATTGATCCCTTATGAAAACCCAACATTAAAGACCCAACTAAATCTTGTCGTCAAATAAAAAAAATGAATAAATTAATTTAAAACCGAATGAATCGTATGCTTAAAAAATATTTACCTCCATCACAGATATGCTGTTTCAGTAGGAGTTGGAGAGGGTTAGGCGAGAGGAGAAGAGGAAAAAAATTTGAGAACTCACCTGATCCTCAATAAAAAAAATATAACAAAAATAAATAAACTAATACGAAAGAGATTGAATCATATTGTTTAAAAAAAATGTACCTGCTATTTCAGTAAGAGTTAGAGAGGGTTAGAAGAGAGGAGAAGAGGAAAAAAACTCTGGACCTTAAAAACTATAAAAAAAGTTACACATTTCAAATCTATAAATTGACTCAAATGCAGCTGAAGATGATGAATGCAAAACTATAAATTGTTAGTAGTAAGAAGATGTAGACATAAATCTCCAAAATTAACCTCCATTAACAATTAAAATGAAGCTGTAAAAAGTAGTATTTAAGTAGTATAAAACCCCAACGCAGGAGTTTATACACAGATGAAACCCTAAAACCCCCTTTTAACAGTAAAAAGTAACATGGTTAACACCCAAAATTACAGTTATTTAACACTGAAAATGAAAGGGAAAGAATATAAGGGGAGCTCATACAATGTTCATGTCATGGTAGTTAAATATGATAGCTAGAATTCTATGAAAGTGGAAATTTCGTGTAGAAGAGGAAAAAAACTCTGGACCTTAAAAACTATAAAAAAAAGTTACACATTTCAAATCTATAAATTGAGTGAAATGCAGCTGAAGATGATGAATGCAAAACTGTAAATTGTTAGTAGTAAGAAGATGTAGACATAAACCCCCAAAATTAACCTCCATTAACAAATAAAATGAAGCTGTAAAAAGTAGTATTTAAGTAGTATAAAACCCCAACGCAGGAGTTTATACACAGATAAAACCCTAAAACCCCCTTGTAACAATAAAAAGTAACATGGTTAACACCCAAAATTACAGTTATTTAACACTGAAAATGAAAGGGAAAGCATATAAGGGGAGCTCATACAATGTTCATGTCATGGTAGTTAAATATGACAGCTAAACATTTCTAAGATTTCTTTTGGTATATACATAATAAAATTAACATCAAATTAGATAGATTGTTTGTGGCTTTTATTGTATAGCCAAGGAAGCTATTGTGTTAGGGTGGTTTAGGATTTTTTAGATTCCAAGATTGTGCTATTTATATCTCAGACTGATACGTCTGGCATAGTAGTTCTCTTCCTAGCAGAACATATTGAATAGTAAAGGAAAAAAAATAGTGAAACCTAGATCTGTAAAAAAATGTAGATCAGTAAGAAATATTAGAAAGAATGAAGAAGAAGAGGCATAATTACCTCAGTCAGAAATTATGCACAAATTTATAAAAAAAAAAAACTATGCAGAAACCCTAAACTATAATTGAAAGAACTATCAAAACGCTCAAGTAATTAAGGAAGAAATAAAGACAACAAAATTTTCTTACAAATTGAGAGTTCACAAAAAATTTTACCAATTTCTTTTTTATCATCAAAACTGAAAATCATGAAACCAAATTCTGCCCCTCTTTGAGATCCAAAAGTATATTAATAAAATCCAAAAAGATGAACATAATTAGTTTCAACGATCATCACACAATATGAAGATGAAGTCTAAATAACAGAAGAAATCAATAACTTTAAGTTCCATTCGACTATGAAGAAATTATCCAACATAAAATTCTGATATAGAAACTAAAATTGTTCCTTAAGTAGCAGAGTATAGAAAACCTAAAACCTATTTTTTCTTCGAAAAACCCTAGAAATCAAAGAAAGAAAAAGTGGAAGTTGGTCAGAAAGGATGAAATCAATTTACCTTAAAACGAATTCAAAGATACGATTGATTAGTTCTCGTCGTATTAGAAGATGAAAAGTATTTTACAGATCGTCGGTGGCGCCTTAAGATGTTTCACCGGAGCCGGAACCGCAACAGAATCAACAATAATATTCAGTACTTCTTCTGCCAAAATCAAATAAAAAACCTAAGTTTCCAAAGAACCGACGAAATGTAAAGATCAAAACTTAGAAACTAAAAGAAATTAAGCGAGAGAGAGAGAGATCGGGATGATTTGAGGTACCGTTTTTAGCGAGTGAGAAAGTGGTGTAAACGATGTTTTGGGATTCTACCATTTTAAAGAGGATTTGAGGGATTCCCAGAAACTTTTGAGCTGGTGATTTTATTAAGTCGGTGGAAGAGTGATTTGGAAACTTAGAAGCAACGGATATTTGATAGACATCTAATCTTGTTGCCCTAAATTCGCCATGACTTTAAGGTGTTCTATTATGTCCATCATAAAAGAAAGAGAAAAAAAAAAAAGAAAAGATTTTAGATGATGTGTTGCAAATCATTTTGGATTACAATAGTTTAAAACATGCAGTTAAAGTAGTATTTCTTAATGAATTTGTGAACTTTCAAATACTTCATGAACTTGCTAACCTCCCTTCAGTGGAGCTGATTCAGAATGACGGAAGCCCCTGTGGTCCAAAGCTTTTTATTTTGTGGAATCCTCCTTTATATTTGAAGACTGTAGGTATCTATCCAACATCAGATATGTAGAGACCTCGAAGATGCACTCAAAAAATTAGAGTTTGCGGAGGAAGGAGAGAACTTCAGCAGATCTGTCGGTGGAGGTGGGGAGGAGGAGCCGACACAGATCGAAGAAAAAAAACACCCTGAATTTTACAGGGAAAACAAAATTTATTTGTTAATTTTTAACAAAATTGCGATTTTAAAGGGGAAAAAAGGGGAAATTTCCTTAAATTTTTGAGAAATTACTTACAGCATCGGACATCGACTTCCACTTATCTCCACCAGCCTTGCCTACCTTTAAGAACAGAAAATTAAACAGAAATAAATAAAATGAATTCTAATTTAAAAAACAAAACAAAAAAAATGATTTGGTAGATCTACGATGATGAGAGATAGCTTACAACGGAGACAGATTTGTTGTTAGGATGTTTCTCCTTGAAGGTTTTCCTCAACTCTTCCCTGCAAGCAAATAAAAATAAGAAGAGAAAAACAAAAGAAAAATTGAACAAAAAAAATGAAAAAATTGTAACTGGTAAAGAAAAAAAGAGGAGGAGATTTTTACATGAAAATGAAGAAGGCACTTGCAGGTCTTTTAGGTTTGTTTGGATCCTTCACTGGCTTCTCCTTCTTTGCTGGTTTCTTCAGGAACTTGCTAACCTCCCTTCAGTGGAGCTGATTCAGAATGACGGAAGCCCCTGTGGAATCCTCCTTAATATTTGAAGACTGTAGGTATCTATCCAACATCAGATATGTAGAAACCAAAACGGTAACTTAAAATCCTAAAAGATCAGATAACGAATTAGAAATATTACCTGGTTAAGGTTGTGGGAGTAGATCGACCCAAAAATTAATTGAAATTGTAATACCCTTGGTTAATTAAGAAGAAGAAGAAGAAGGCTGGATAAGGAGATTTCCAAAAAGTCTCAGAAAGCAACGCCTTAACCGGAAGCTTCGATCCGTAAGTGAAGCGATTTTTTTAGAAAGAGAGAGAGATAGAAATCTAGGGGTTTTTCCCAGCTCTTCTCTCCAAGACAATTCCACAAAATATGATTCGATCCACAAACTGAAACCCACCTACAGAGAAAATGGTCATCATTTACTGATTTAGGGTTACTGAAAATGAGAAAAACAAAGGGAAAGAGAGATCAGAGAGAAAGAGGGAGAAAGATTGAAAGAACCTTACTGATTAGGGAGAGGAGAGCTGTTAAAGAGTAGCTAATCGATCTTTCGTCGACAAATACCATCCACGGAAAAAAAATTCGAAACTTCCTTTCAAAAAAATTAATGTAAGAGATAGAGAGAACGATAAGAAAGAGAGAGAGACAAGACGCTGCTTACAGGGAAATTTGAGAGAGAGAGGGCAGGGAGCAGAGAGAAATCGAGAGAGATCGAGAGAGAGGGCAGGGAGAGAGGCTTATCAAGCAGCACACATTTTATAAAAGAGGACAACTCTACCCCCGTCCTGAATTGTACAACTCTACCCACCACCGATAAACTCATGAAGAGAGATCTAATTGGGAATCTAGCGAGAACTTAAGAACAATTTCTTTAAAGGAAAAACTCATATCCCAAATCGGATGAACTGATTTTTTTCCAACGAAATTCACAAGTCAAAATCAAAGGTTTTTTGTTCTTTTTATGTGATTCATTCATGATGAGGTCTCTCGAGATGCATTTAGTGGGAGTTTATTTATTGCACCTTAACCAATTTGGGCGTTTCACAAAAGGATTTGAAATCTGCCATTAATCGTGGAAAATGAGTTTTTAGGCAGCATTTCATATTTTTATTTTTTACCAAAATAAGATATTACAAATAAAGGATGCCTATACGGTGGTTTGCGCATCTAAAATGGAATGAGAGTTTTAGAGGGTTTTTTTTCTTCATTTTTAAATGTTGCCTGCAACTGGAAGGTTAGAATCATGTCGTGAGAAAATCTTGAGCTTTTGATAGTAGAAAATTGCTTTATTAAAATTATTTTTTAACGATCAGGAACAAAAAAAAGTGCTCGATGCATTTGATCTTGGAAGCCACGGAAACAAAACCCTAACTCTAACGCCATTAACGAGCTCCAAAAGGTCGACCTGAGAGTAAATGGTATAGTAATTAAATAATTTAAAAATGAATTTTAGATATATTAAAATGTTTGTGAAGTTTTTTTATATTTGGCAGTTTGAAAAGTGAGATTTAGATAATTTCCTCATGATTTTAAAGAGCATATTTCATATAATGCTTGCCTATTTAGTTTTTTCTTTTTTCTTTTTTGCATAGAAGTACGAGATATAATTAAGGCTAGATTCTCAAGTAAAATCTCAGATACATTACTATATAAATAGTTAATACCATATATAGCTCAGCACCACATTGTCAAAGAAATAATCTTCTATATAAATGGGTATCCTGATAGGTACTTCCATTTCCATTGTAGCAAATTAGGGTTCTGAAATCTGTACTTTTGTTTCAATCTCAACAATTTGAAGTTTAGAGTATGAAGTTTAACAATCTCATCATATTGCTACTAGCAGTAGTTTTGTTTCGAAACAATCAGAACTACTATGGAGCAGAAGGTAGCAGGAGAAGTTTATCAAAAGAAGAGGATTTGGAGTTAGAGAGACAACTCAAGATTCTCAATAAACCTCCAGTCAAGACCATTCGTGTAAGATATATTGATTACTACTATTGTCTATAATTATACACTTTTTTTTTTATTTTAAGTTTTTCTAAGGGATAATGGCCAAAATATCCAATATATAACTTTTTTAATCCATTTAGTACACAAGATTTTTAATAAGACTTAAATACCTTTTTTAAAGCTTTTTAAATCCGTTTAGTCCTTTTAAAACTTTTCTAAATCTATTTAGTCTATTCCTTCCTTTTTAATGTTCCTGTTTTACCCTTATTATATTTTTCAATCACCTTTTTATCTTTTTCAAACTTGTACAGCTGTATGAGAGAGAAATGTAGTTATCTTTTTCGTTTTAAAATTTTAAAATATTATATCTCTTCAACTAAAATTCGAATTTTGACAAAATTTATATATTTGGAAAGCATTTTTTGAGATCTTTGAAACTAGACCAGTCAAGAATGGTTTTTGAAAAAAATAAAAATATTCACGAAATTTATTCATGCAAAAACGTTTTTGCATATGAGTTCATGTAAAAACATTTTTGCATAGATCTACAAAATATTTTTGCATATGCTAAATCATTATGTGAAACATTTTTGCATAGATCTATACTAAATCATCTGTGAAACATGATTTTGCATAGTTCTTGCAAAAATATTTTTGCATGAATTTTATGCAAAAACTTCATGCAAAGACGTTTTTGCATAGATCCATGCAAAAACGTTTTTGCATGGATCAATGTTGAATTTTTTCTTCTTCTATCTTCTATCTTCTATCTCTTTCTGTTCTTTTTCCTCTTCTTTCTGTTTCCTTTCTTTTCTCTCACTCTCACGTCCCTCTCTTCTCTCTCTATCCTCTCTTTTCCTTCTTCTCTATCTCCTATATTTCTCCTCTTCTCTATCCCGATCTCTCTCTCTCTCGATGGTGATAGTAGAAACTATATGTCTCTCTTTCTCTCTCGTCATCATCAAGTTCTTTTGTTGACTGGTGAGTGATCGATCAATCGAAGCAAAAGAAACAAGCGAAGATCGAAAGCAGCAAAGCTTATTTGTGTAGAAAGAGAAACAGAGATTCTTATTCTGTCAAATTTTGATTTCCGTAACTAATTAGCTAAAGGGTAGATCTGTCTAAATTTTATTTTTGGACTAAATACTCATATAAAATTTGGTGCACTAAACAGATTGAATTAAAGTCATAATGGATGTATTGGACGATCTCCCTTTTTCTAATGGTTTGTTTCGATGGGGGATTTTAAGTAGAGATTTTGTGGGACCATCAAATCACTGGTCCCCACAAAATCCCTACTTAAAATCCCTCGTCCAAATCCTAACAAGAAGGGGGCATAAACCAAAACCTCCCAATGCCTAATACACATTATGCAAAAAGTTTATAATTTTTTTTTTTTTTTGTTCTTATGTATAATTTGCAGACTAGAATTGGTGACATATTCGATTGCATAGACATCTACAAACAACCAGCTTTTGATCATCCATTACTTCAGAATCACAAAATCCAGGTATATAGTAGCTAGTGATGATTTAATATATGCATGCATGTAAACCCTTCTAATAATATCTCATCTAGCTAGAATTGTAATAGTAAATGATTCTAAATATTTTTATGGATTTCAAACTAAATATTTGTATACAGATGGAACCAGATTACATTCCAGAAGAAACAATTAATGAAGCAGATCCATCATCTAACATTAAGGTTGCACAGACAGAGCTTGAGCTTCACAGTGAAAGGTGTCCATTAGGAACAGTTCCAATCCGGAGAACCAAAAAAAGAGATTTAATAAATGCTAAAAGTCTCTCAAAAAGGATCAAACCATACACTAATAAGAACTCTCTCTCACCTTGGCCTAATCTTCATGTATGTAGTATTGAACCAAATTCAAGTGAATCATATTATGGAGGAAGTGCTGTCATCTCTATATACAATCCAAAGGTAGAAGCAGACCAATTCAGCACAGCACAACTTTGGATTCAGAATGGTCCTGTAGATGTTATAAATAGTATAGAATTTGGATGGGCTGTAAGTCATCTTTATCACTTTTTAATTCTATTAAAAATACAAACATAGTTATTAATTAGATCCATATTCTTAATTAATTTCTTAATTTATCTCTTTAAAATGTCTTACTATTTTTTCTAATAAATAATATTTGTTTAAAAAATATTGAAATTTTCAGGTATATCCTATCTTATTCAATGACAATTCCACTCGATTATTTGGTTATTGGACGGTATATTACGATACTTTTTTTTTCTTAATTAATTTATATACATTAGGCATGTTTTAGTTGTAATTAATTTTAATGATTATGATATCGAACGACAAAGTTTACTAATTTATTTATAATATTGCACTTAATTAATTGTACAGGCTGATGGATTTGAAAAAACAGGGTGCTACAACATGCTTTGTCCAGGTTTTGTGCAAGTACACCCTACCATAACTTTTGGTGACGTTCTAAATTACACTTGGGGCCCAATAATATATGTGATGGATGCTAGGATCTATCGGGTAAAGTCCAAACTTGATCTATGCAAGAAGAATACTTAAAGAACAATTCCTCACATTTGAATACATATATTTAAAGAAAGCCCATGCGCATAAATTGTTAAAAGTACATTGAGTGGACATTGGTTTGTGGAGTCTAGATAAAGATGGTTCAAAAACTAATTTTAAGTTATGATATTCTTTTCATAAAAAAATTAAAAAAAATTAGCGCATTCTAAAATTTGTAACCCCATTATCAATTGAGTGAAATCAACGGTAAAATTAATAGCTCAAACATCGTTGATTTCTAATAACCGGATGATGGGATTACAAGTTCTAGAATGTACTAATTTTTGTGTTACGATGATCAACATGGTGAGGAGAACGTCCTCATCCAATATCATCCATTGAATCAACTTTAAGTGGGCCTTGCATATAATGTATGAATAGCAATGTATAAATAACAATGTATGAAGATGATCTACATGATGAGGAGATCATCTTTAGAGGCGATATAAAAGGAGCGTAACAAAAAGTTCAATGTTAGTAAAGAAAAAAATGGTGTAGAAATTAATTAGTGGAAGTAGAGTTGCCTCTATGTGGAGGGTAATATTGATATATTATGCTACTAATTAGTTTAGAACTTTTTTACCATAGGGTAATTTTTCCAAAAAAATAAATAAAATAAAATGACTTACAGATCTTATAAAAGAATTAGAGATCATTTCATCTAACGAAATAATTATTCATCCACAATCCCGTACAAATATTATAAATTATTAACTTATTATAGATAACTATTTTTTTATCATCAGATTTATTAATTGTTTATATATATATATATATAAATCTCTAACGTACGTACACTTATGCATGCATATATTTATATAGGATTTTGTTAACATGTGCCCTTAAGGCACATGATAAGCTTTTAAGGTTTTGTATTTTGTTTAGTTCCTTAAATTTGTTCAAATGAGTTGATTTTTTTATATGTATTGTATTTAAACTATTTGGATCATATCTAAAAAAATCAGCTTAATCAGAGATCTGTAGTACCTTCTAACACTACAATCACTTAATATAAGTTTTAATAGTGTGAAAGAACGGCTGACATTTAAAGTGATTTGTTTGGAGGGTTAGATTTTCTAATTGAGCTGATTTTTTGTGGACATCTTAAAAATAATAGTAACATTATATCTACAAAAAATCAAATAATTTGAAAATTTCTAACTTGTAAATCTACTCCTTACAAAATAACCTTATCGTATGCCCTAAGGGCACAAGTTAACAAGACCCATTTATATATGATGATAGGACTCAAAATCTGGAAATTGGTGGTTGATCATTGGTCGTGACAAACAAGAAAAAGTACAAGAAATAGGATACTGGCCAAAAGAGTTATTCCCGCATCTAGCGAACAACGCGTCATCTGTTAGATATGGTGGGTCAGTAAGTGCAAACCCTAACAGACCTTCCCCACCAATGGGAAATGGAAATTTACCCAACGGTGATTTTTATAAAGCATGTTACATGAGAAACATGAAGGTCGTTCGTGATTTGGGACAGTACGTTGACTTTGACTCTGATCATGTAACTCGAAAACAAGATACAACCTGGGATTGCTATAACCTTACATTCAATGGTTATATTGACAAGTCCTTGGAGATTGGTATGACGTTTGGGGGACCTGGCGGTATGTGTCCCTAATTTCTTTGTTTTTTTTATTTTTTTTGGAGGGAGGAAAATTTTATTAATAAATTGATATATAGTACACAGATATCTCTCTACCAATAAAAAGTGGGGGCTTTTTTCTTTTTTCTTTTTTTTTTTCATGCATGTATGTGTAGGCTAAAATGGCCATCATTACCAAAATCTTATTGGCAGGCCCAAATTATTGGTATCCCTACTCTAAATTTGCATTTGTTATGTTATCAGGCCTGCTAATAATATTTTGTGAGTGCCTTTAAAATTCTCTCCAAAATTTTATTGGCAGGTCCAAATTATAGGCATTCCTTATCTTAAATTTGTATTTGTTATATTATGGGGCCTGTCAATAATATTTTAAGGTTGCCTTTAAAATTTCCCTTAACGTATTGGCACCAATGGAACTGGAATATTGAAGACCCAAAATAATTTTTTTTTAAGGACACATTTTAATTATCTAATATATTATAAGCGGCTTGGATGGAGGGATGGTGCGGTGCGTCCTCTACCATTCAAGTCACATTTTGATTTTCAGTTTTCCCTTATGAATTTAGTTTAACACCCATCGAATCCTATTATCTTATATTTATAATAATTACACTCGGTTTACATTTAATTATCAATGATACACGGAGTTGATCCAAGGGTAGATTTCTTGTAAATATGATCTTCTCAATGTTCAGATCACATCCGCCTATGGGACATCTCCAAGTGGAACGCATGCAACTTTTATTTCTATAATAATTACATTCGATTTACACTTACATGTAGATGTTATAATTACATTTGATCGGTTTACACATAATGCCCTACATAATTTGCCTATTCACTCATGCGTAGCGCGTATGAGGAGGAAAAAAAGAGTTTTTCGGTGAACAGCCCCCCTCACATGCACGTAGTGCATGTGTGAGGGGTGGACAACCAATTCAAATGTTCGTAGTGTGTGCAAGGTGCACGCGTAGCACATTTGGACACCCAACTTACATGCACCAAACGCGTATGGGGGAACTCGTTGAATTAATTAGTAGACACAATCACACAAAAATTAAAACATAACAAAAGACTCTCATTATTGACCACGTTGAGGGGTAGCACCAAGAAGGACCTATATCGACAAGTGATTCAGGATCTTAATATATTTAAAGGAAAAGAAGAAGTAAGCATCAATACGCGTTACTAAGGATTTTTAAATATTGGGTTTGCAAGGTTTTCATTTTTCATATGGTACTATTCTCAATAGTCACTACACAAATTAGCTAATTTTATTTTATATTTTAATTCTAACTTTTTTTTTGAAACAATATTTTAATTGTAACTTTCTCACACAAATTAAAATACAAAATAAATAATTAAAAATTAGTTCGCACAAATTTGTAAATGAATACTCCACAAAAGTGTGGTAAATAAAATGAAATCGCGTCTACTCTCAATACTGCAATTAAGTTTCTCCTCATATTTCTAATATTCATAAAATTCTCCCATTTTAGCAACTATTACTTGTCAATATCTTGTTGGGGAATTTATATATTTATCTTTGACCATCACCCGTGCTAATACATTATTATTCTAATAATTTTTTAAATAATGTAAAAAATTTATCACTAGCCAGTCAACAATAATAATCAATAAAAATCTCCATACTATAATTTAAGAGAATAACACTTACTTTTCTTCAAATTTACATAACCTTACCATTATTTTTTTCTCATGGTCCCCTCTTCTAAATCTAGCTGTTATATTCTAATTTTATTGCAAGATCTCAAAACAAATCAGGCTTTTAAGACATCTCTTACTTCAATAAGTTCTCTGCACCTGGGTCCCATTGGTTAGGGAAAAAGTGGCGGGCGTGATAAGTAATAAGCCATATAGACTGTTTGTAAAATATTGGGCATACTAAGGGTTATGTCATAACACACGTAAGTAGGTGGTGGCTATCCACCATGCAAGTTCTGTTGACTCACTTCGATAGGTTTCTTAACACCTCCATACCCCACATGCTAAGTTATCCTCCCCCATGTTATTAATATGTGAGAGTTTTGTATAGTTTTAGAAGTCAGGGAAAACAGTTAGTTTTGTACAATAAGTTTATATGTTATAACACAGAGAGATCTTATATGTAATAGAGTGAAATTAGTACGAATATTCTCTTCCCACTTCTTTCGATATATATTCGGTGTGCCCAGAAATCATAACAGGGTAAAGTATTTTGTAGAAATATAGGCCTCATAACTGTTAAATTTTTAGAGAGTATGATATATAAATAGGTACCCTTTATTCGGGAACAACCCATTGGGAACCATTTGACCCAAGTCAAGTTATATATTTTATGGATCCGATAGGAATCGAGTACCTAACGGTTCTACCCCACTGCAACCCAGTTTTATAGTTGTTCTACACGCCGGGTACCTTTCGGTAGGGGTGTCAATTGGTACCCAAAAACTCAGAACCGAACCGGTACCGGAACCGTTTTTGCGGTTCCGGGACCTCACATTGTGGATCCGATAAATTTTTGATCCATTTCGAATCTAGCCGTTTTGGATCCGAAAAATTTCGGATCCACCCAACGGGTACCCGGTTCCGTATAAATTCTATAATTTTATAGTTTAATTTACTATTATACAACAATTTTTTAATTTTTTTAACTTTTTTTAATTAAAAAAAGAAACCAATGACTATTATTTAATTAATTTTATAATAAAATAAATTTTATAATTGAATAGAATACGAAAATACAAAATACAAATAGGTTTTGTGTGAAAAAATAAAAAAACAATAACTTAAAATGGGTATCGGGTACCCGCGGATCCTAGCTGTACTGGATCCGGAACCGGAACCGAAAGGATCCGGAACCACTTCATATTAACGGGACCGGATCTGGAACCTTTAGGTTCCGATCCGGAACTGACCCGTTGACACCCCTACCTTTCGGGCAACTGGTTTTTGCCAAATTTATAATTTTCAAAGGTGGTCAGCATGACAGCATATAGTCTAAATAAAAAGTAGTCAGTCAAACATTGTACGTGCGCTCTTCAAAATATTAATAAGAGAAATGATTTTGGGACTGGCCGGCCTAATAATCTGTCGACAGATTAAGGTATCACTTCATATTCACCATCTTTCGTGTATGTGTAGGTCCCACAAATACACAATGAATGGTAGATATTTAGTGCGCTACCTCAATCTGTCTAGCTAGACAAATAATTGGACCGGTCCCGATAGCATCTCTATATTAATAATGGTTAATTTCCCCAAATAGTTATCATTAATTATAAAGGATGATTCCCAAATTAATTGCTCTAATTATATGATCTGTAATTCTCATCACAAATTAATACAGCTCACTCTGCAGGTTCTCTACATAAATGAATACTACTCTCCCCCTCCCTATCTTGCTAATGTAGCATAGTTAGGGTAGAGCTGAAGGAGGAAGAAATATATCCAAGAAGAGCATATAAAGAGATACAAAGACAACATTAAAGATATCTGATTTACATGCTCGCTGCATAGGGTTTATTCTCAAGATTTACCTGGTAGTTGTGAGCAAGAGGAACGCAGTATCCAAGGACAAGTCAGCTGCAGGTACGTGCTCTAAGAGGTATGGACATTGTCATAAATATATATACAGTTAAATTCTGCAACTAAGGTTTTTGGCCAGGATGTTTTCCTAACCACATAGATTATCTTCACCAAAAATCACATCATTCTAAAACTTTTTTATCAGAAAAATTTGGGTGATTTGGGATCCATCTATAAAAATTGTTAATTTCCAACATTTGACGAGGTTGGAAATAGAGTGATTTTATACGAGGATGATCTATGTGATGAGGAGATCATCTTCACACCCTTGGATCATCTTAACATTGCCCCTAAAAAAAACCTTGTCCTAGTATTGGCTACAAAGCCTTGGTTAGGGATCCTAACTCTCTCTATATATATATATATATATATTAGATTCAGGAACCACAGTATTGAGACAATTTTAAAACAAGGTCTTTTGTGGGATCCATAAAGAAATGATTCAATAGATGGTTTTTTGTGAGGATGTTCTCCTCACCACCTGGATCATCCTCACCAAAAATTACATCGTTTTAAAACTTCTAACCCCTTTAAAAGTTGGATGATTTGTGGTCCGTCCATAAAAATTGTTAAATTTTGAACCAACATTTGATGGGGTTGGAAATTTTAGAACGTAGTAATTTTATATGAGAATGATCTATGTGGTTACACTGGTGAGAAGATCCTCAGATTCTTGGATTATCTCTAAATGGGCCTAAAAATATTTATATATGTAGAGAGAGAGCATATTCAGTTCCATTGTTATTCTTACATTGAGTGTACATTGCCCTGTGGGGATCACCTAGAGATGATTTAAGGGCAGATTTTAGGTTAGGATATTCTCCTCATCATGTTGCTCGTCCTCACAAAAAATTAGCTTATTATACAACTTGTAACCCCGTCATCCATAAAGTGAAATTAATGGTAAAATGAATAGCTCAAACACGTACCTTTGATTTTTAGTGATTTTCAATCACCGGATGATGGGGTCGTTACAAGTCCTAAAATGTGTTAATTTTTAGTGAGGATAATCATGATGATAAAGAGAATATCCTAACTTAAAATTATCCCTTGAATCATCTATAAGTTGGCCTTACAAGTAATATATGAATAACGATCTACTCTCTATATATAGAGAAATGAATTTGGGACCGGCCCTTCAATCTGTTCATCTAAACAAATTGAGGCCTAGTTTGGTACTGTTGTAATTTTTGATAAAAGTACTTTCTACTGTGTTGTGGGAATAATCAGCTGTAAAGTAAAGCAGCTGAGTTTTTGGTAAACTGTGCTTTTAAAAATATTGTGAGTTTCAAAAACATCGTTAGAATGTTTGGTACATTAAATTGTTGATGTGCATAATGACTAAAATAGACATTTTTGTTGGAATCATAAGAAAAAAAAAACTTTCACATTCATTTATGCATTTATATTTATATAAAAATCAAAATTCAATCAATCAAAACGCTAACTCATTTCTTTGTTTATTTTTTATCAAAAAAAAATATTATTATTATTATTATTATTATTATTATTATTATTATTATTATTATTATTATTATTATTATTATTATTATTATTATTATTATTATTATTATTAAATTAAATACACAATTAAATAAACCTCAACAAATTTTTTTTTAATAATGTAATGGTAATAACTCTCCTTTTTCAATTTACTTCAACACCATAAAGCCATCACCGCCATTTGTTCCCACCATCACAAAACCATTAATCCCCTTCCTTTTAAAAAAACCTAAACCTGCAACTTGATATGAATAAGAGTTTAATCAAGCTGCTGGTTGAAATTTGGACATTGCTACATAAAATCCTCCACTCATCTGAGCTTCTCTTTCTACAACATCAATAGAGAAATCCAGATATGGTAATGATGAAATTTCCAGATCTCTTCCACCTCAATTGAATCTTCCTTTAAAAACTCTAGCTCTTATCCGGACAATTCTGGAAAAACATTAACCTTCAACCTGTTTAAATCTATGGTATCTAGGATTTCTTAAGGATTAATCCAACTAGGTATCAAGAAAGATGATGTTGTTTTCATCTTTTTCCCAGAGTCAATTCAATTAGTTCTTTATTTTTTTGATACTGATGTAATAGATCCTCTACACAACAGCATATAGAGATGAAACTTTACATGGTCTGAGAGATCAGAGAGATCTTTATCTGATCTCGGAGATCGAGAGAGCTTCATAAGGAGGAAAACATATGGGATATTTCATGTCATTTTAATAAATAGTTGAGGGGTAAATAAAGTATTTTTAAATGATTCCGCCTTCGAACGCACTGCTTATCCACACAACAGCTTCTAAAAGCTTCTCTTATAGCTGCTTCTAAAAATCTGCTGTGAGAAGCAGTTGCTTTTCTACTAAGTACTTATTTTTTATTTTACCAAACACATTTAACTTAAAAAATTAGAAAAAAAAGTATTTTTTCTCCTTAAAAAACAATACCAAACGGGCTCTGAGATGACACTACAATCCACCATTGATTGTATATTTGTAGGGTCTATCCAATTAATTATTTTGCACAGTGAATAGTGGATTGAGGATGCCACCTTATTTTATCTAGATGGACAGATTCATTGGGCCGCTCCCAATAGCAGTTTGCTATATACCAAAATTGAGCACCCTACTCTTAAATAAAATTTCCATATAGCTAAGCCACTCAAATTAATTGGTATATAAATGGGTATCCTATATAGGTATCTTGCAGCAGCAGTAGCTTGGGTTCTAAAGTAGGTAGTTTTATTTCCATTGCAGCAACCTTGGATTTTTCCAGTATTTATGGATTTAAAGAGTCTGATCACATTGTTAGCAGTAGTAATAGTTTTCTTTGTGAGCAAAGATAACTACGGATTAATGGGAGTAGAAGGAATATTGAAAAGCAGTCTATCAAAAGAAGAGGATTTGGAGTTGGAGAGACAACTCAACATCCTCAACAAACCTCCCATCAAGACTATTCATGTAAGATATATCAATAATGATTTTTGCCATGTACTAATTAATTTTTTTAGAATACTTTACTTATAACTACTGTTGTTTTTCTGATAAAATTCTTTTTAATTATATACAATTTTACAGACAAAAATTGGTGACATATTCGATTGCATAGACATCTACAAGCAACCAGCTTTTGACCATCCATTGCTTAAGAATCACAAAATTCAGGTAAAGTTATTCAATCTGAGTCATATCATTTATATACTTTCTTGTTATATAAATTTTTTTTTTTGGTCGATAAAAAAGATTTATTGAAGATTAGAATAAGGTATACAAGAGATATACCAAAGCTAATCCCGATTGAATTAGTCAACTTTCTTGTTATATAATTAAAACTCAGCATTCGAAATTAATTATATTCATGATATATATTTGGGCTATGTGTTAATGTACTGGATGATCTCATGTTTCAATCTCTAATATATATTTATAATTTCATCTAATGTGGTGTAAGTTCTAATTATTTTTGTTTGTAATAAAATAGATAATATATATGGATCGATTTCTAAAGTAAATATTTTTATACAGATGAAACCAAATTTAACTCTCAAAGAAACATATAGTAAAGCGGCTTTATCGATCGCTAAGGTTGCGAAAACCGAGCTTGAACTTCACAGTGAAAGGTGCCCATCAGGAACAGTTCCTATCATGAGAACAAAAAAAGAAGACTTAATAAATGCAAAATATCTTATTGAACAAATCAAACCACAAGGTGCTTTTGGCTCACCAATGCTTAGTCATGTAAGTAATCTTCCTATCATGTTATTCTTACAAAAAAAAAGAAAAAAGAAAAAAAAAAGATTTATCATATATGATCATAAGTAACTAAATCAATTTATTTTTTCCTTTTTTAGTTTGTTTTAATTCAACCAAATGAAAATGCAACCTACTATGGAGGCAAAGCAGTCATCAATATATATAATCCAACAGCAGAAGTGGACCAGTTCAGTACTGCACAAATTTGGATTCAGAATGGTCCCGCAGAAGAAATAAATAGTATAGAATTTGGATGGGCTGTAAGTCATTTTTATCGATTAATTTTAACTTCTAATAAATTAAAATACAAACATAATCGTTATTAACTTCTTATATCCTTGGTCTCTTAATGAGAGTGGATCCACTTATATCGTTATTATTACATCACTATTGTATAGTGATTTGTGAGACCCCTATAGAGATGATCCATAGGCTGATTTTGGATGAAGACGTAGTTCTTCTCACAATAGGTCATTCTCACAAAAAAATCACTCAATTCTAAAACTTGTAACTCCTTCATCCAATTATTGAAAATAAATGGAATTGAGTTATTCATTTGACCATGAAACATAATCAATAGATATTGGGGTTGCAAATTTTAGAATGAGCTGAAGATTTTCGTGAGTATGATCTACATGAGACTCTAGGTCCTCTTCATGTCAGCCTCACAAGCTATAATGTGTAAAATCTATTATATTCATGTACTAACAATAAGGCGGAAATAATACATGAACTAAGGATCTTGATAATCATGCTAACCACATTAATTTATTCAAAGAGACATACCTTTAGTCGCAAATCCAAATCAACACGGTGAAGCATCGAAGATTAGTGGGATGATTGTTTTACGTCTCTACCCATAACACACCATTGAACTTGAGAGGTGAGTGCAAAACTGATGGAGGGTTTTAGGCACTAGAATTGGGTGAGAGTAAGAACCCTAATCACCCCTAATACTTATATACTACCTATTCCATCATAGGTAGTGATTGGGTGTTTCTCTACACAACTTAATAAGATAGTCCCAACAACTTACGGGCCTAGGGGATTGGGTTTACACAAAGCCCATGGTTTGCAAACTCAATGGATCATCATACTGGGTTATGTGGGCCACAAATTCTTACATAATGGTGATGAGAATAATGATGGAGGTTGTTCCTTGCTCCTACTTAATTTATCTCTTTTAAATGTATTCTTCTATTTATTTTTGTTTTTCTTTAATTTTTAACTTATATATAGTTGAAAAAAATCAAAATTTTAGGTTTTCTTTAAGTTATCGGGCGACAATAAGACTCGACTATTTGGTTATTGGACGGTAAGATTCAATAATTTTACATATATACTAAATAGTTCTTCAAATTAATTTTTAGGGATTATGATATCAACGAATAAAATTTATTAATTTTTTTCTCTAACACTGCTTATTAACTATATACAGGCTGATGGATATCAAAAGACGGGATGCTTCAACATGCTTTGTTCAGGTTTTGTGCAAATCCATCGTGCTATGGTTCTTGGTGACGCTTTCGACCACACTTCGGTCTACAGAGGACCACAATATGAGATAGATATGGTGGTATATTTGGTAAAGTTCGAAACTTGATGTCAAACCAATTAATATTTATAAACCACCATTATAACAGTGTAACGGTAGAGAGACGTTACCATTATAACCGTTTTAAGGTTCAAATTGATATTTGTATTAGATTAAAAAAAAAAACTTTTAAAACAACTATTATAATAGAAAATACAATAGTATTGTTCGGACGGACCATTTTAC
Organism: Macleaya cordata; assembly: GCA_002174775.1. Classification (NCBI taxonomy): domain Eukaryota; kingdom Viridiplantae; phylum Streptophyta; class Magnoliopsida; order Ranunculales; family Papaveraceae; genus Macleaya; species Macleaya cordata. The sequence continues at coordinate 1,048,767 of MVGT01004145.1, read as the reverse complement.
AAAAGTGGTGCCCAATCTTATGTGGCATGGTCGGTCCCACTGCCATATAAGTTAGAAACTCATTCAAAACATTTTTGAGAGGGAAAAAGTGGTGGGTCTCACCTTGCCACATAAGCGTCAGGCACTACTTTTGTAAAATAATGGTGTTTTAAATTTATAAAAAATTAAAAAAGGCTAAAGATGAGGTTAAAATAATTATTTATGTTATTTTTTTTCATTGTTTTAATAAAATAATGACCATTATAACAGTAAAACACAATCATTATTATATAATGGCTTTAAATTAATATAAAACAATATAACATAATGGCTTAAGACTATTATATATACAAGTTTTGTGCATTTACGTTGCACGTATTTACGACTACTATTTTTTTTTAAATAGTTTGTTTGTGTATGTATGGTATGGTATGTATAATAGGATCCGCAAAGTGGTTGGTGGTTGATGGTTGGTGAAAGAAATGCAGAAAAAGAAGCAGTAGGATATTGGCCAAAGGAGCTCTTCACTCATCTACACAATGGAGCTTCAGAGATTAGATATGGTGGGACAGCAAGCGCAGACCCTGTTTATCACAGGCCAACACCACCAATGGGAAATGGAGTTTTACCTGATTATGAGCTTGGTGAAGCATGTTACATGACCAACATGAAGGTAATCGTTGATGATGATAAAAGAGTACCTGTTGACTTTGACCCATCTAAAGTACGAGGAAAGCAAGATACATTAATGAGTTGCTATAATCTTACATTCAACGGTTATTTTGATAGGACCATGGAGTTAGTTATGTCGTTTGGGGGTCCGGGTGGTATATGTCCCTAATTATATATTATTATTCAGTTCTTGGAATTACAAATTATTATTAATTAGTTTTTCACTAATAAATATTAAGAGTAGTACTTTGATATATGATCTAGTACTTGTTCTTTTAATTAATTAATTTTACTATTTAAAAGTTGTCATATTTAAAATATGATATTGTTCTATTTTAGTGGCAAGGTGATCTCATACATTGTTACAAATGTTGTGCACATATATTGCACGTATTTTTTACTTTAGGATTAACTATGGAGAGAGGAAGAAAATACGAAGAGGGGAAGAAAATCATGGAAGAATATGAAGGAGTTTTAGTAGTTTTAAAGTTTTAATTAAATACACAAAGAAAAAATCGTACATGTTATAAAGAGAGGATTTGAAGTAATTAGTTTAATTAGTAGTATAGATACCATTTATATATCACTTTTGTATAGTGGCTCTGGGGAACATAGAGATATTTTGTTGTGGGTGAAGAAGCTAATTCTTCTCATTATGTAAACGTCATATTAAGAAATCAGCATATTCTAAGACTTTTAACACAATAATCTTCATAGATTTTATAATTTATTTTTTATTTTGATGTGTAAAGATTTGAGTGTGAGGAAGTTTAATAAGGGTGTGAATAACAACAGTTCAAAAAATATTTGTTTCGTTATGCTCTAGTAAAACCACTAGTAATTCCTGTACCTTTGACAAGGCGCATCATACGCAGTGTCTTCTTACTATGAGAAATCAATGAGCAGATAGATGATTCTCGTTCTCGAAATTCAATTCTTTTTCTCTTTCAAACTAGGAGGACTGGCATTTGGCCAAGATGTGTGTAATACCCCAAGAAATTCCATAGTGTGAATATTCCACACTTAACCAACATAATTAAGTTTGTATAAAAGTATACCCATTTCGGTGAATATTGATTTGAAAAATAAATTTTTCATATGCATGGTAATATGCATAGAAACTCATAATATACTTTAAGAGAGTTATCTCTAAAAAAAATTTAATTAATTATTTATTTAATTAATTAATAAAATAATAATAATAATATTTTATTATAAAAACGTGGGCTGCTGCTACAGTAGCCGCCATGTACTGTAGCAGCCCACTAAATGGAATAAAAATATTTTTTATATTAAAAAATTAAATATTAAAATAATAATAATAATAATAATAATAATAATAAAATCTCAAAATTTTCCTATATAAACCCTCCTTATTTCCTTCTTCAAAATACAAATTTTCTCTCCCTT